>OW240914.1:162503168-162671032 GCA_933207985.1 Pelobates cultripes | reverse complement strand
TTTATTTGGTTCTGTAGGAGAAAGCTCCTGTAGTGGCTGTCGAGAAGGTAAACATGGCAGGGTTAAAATGACAGCACCACTGCACCCAGACCACTTCATTGAGAAGGTATGGCCTGGGTAACTTTAGTGGTCTTTTAAGGAGCACATCCAAGTTGTCCTCTCAGCACTGTCTGCCCTGCCTCTTGGTGTCCTCCATCCAACTGATGCCCTCAGCCTATCACTACCCCCTATGGAGCAGACTTCCTACTGGCTACTTAATGAAAGGACTGCTATAGAAAGATACATATGCTATGAGGGCTGAAATGATCCTTTAAGTATATATACCATCCTGAAAATAGAAAAATGAAAACAATAACCAGGTTTTTGTGTATAGTGGGCCTAAATAGTTTTGCAGCATCAGCATATCTATTCAAAGCAGCAATCAGCGCCCTTCATCAGTCATAATTTAGACCTTTTAAAAGGTATCAGCATTGCTCGTGTTGACACTGTTGCAGAGTCTTTTTATGCCTCCCTGCCAACTCTGCATATGCAGTGTATTTCTAGGCAGCTGGTGCTGTGTATATCATTGTAAAAAACACACATGAGCATGTGCATTATACCTCTGTACATTTTATTCTGGCAAGACTTTGGTCCCAAGTCATGACAGTCCACACAGATCTGTGATACGTGAGGCATATGAACCATCCATTTTTGGATATAGTTAGCTGGAAATGGTTATCCTTCCAGATGTGTTCATTTCTATCCTCATGATTTACCTTTGGTTATGTTAGAAGGAACACAGAGGGAAATGTTTCTAAGCATGTTTACATGTTATAGCAACTTGCAAAATTAATCTTAAAATTTGGAGAACTTCCACTGCAGCTGGAAATGTTGGGATTTGAGATATAAACATGGAACAATCATTGAATATTCCCTAAAATGACAGAGACATAAAATTAAATTTAACATAAAATTTCTAGAATGACTGTGCCCAAATGTAAACACAGACACTTTAATTTGAATTATGTTACTAACATGGCAGAAAAAAATGGGACCAAATCCACTACATCTACGCTTTTGGTGCCTATCAGGTGCCTGTAGTTTGACAGTGTAAAACATTGCTGCATCAGAGATATAGCCCTGTTTACATTCTTTCTTAAAGGAACACTTTGGGCCCCATAACAATGTAACAATGCCCTTCCAAACAAATGCTGCTATCAGTCATAATTTAGACCTTTTAAAAGGTATTAGCATTGCTCGTGTTGACACTGTTGCAGAGTCTTTTTATGCCTCCCTGCCAACTCTGCATATGCAGTGTATTTCTAGGCAGCTGGTGCTGTGTATATCATTGTTTAACACAGTAGACTTAAAGAGTGATCCACACTCAAAAACTTAAAAAAACATCAAAAGAGACACTCTTCCACATCTATGATTTCATGACGCCGGGTGGAGTAGGGGACAGTGTCAGGGCGGCTATTCATTGCCTCCAAAGAGTTCAAGATCGGGTGGTCATGTGACCGCTAATGTAAGTACAGGAGCCCTGAAACTGCCTTTATAATTAGGAAAGGGATGGGAATTTTGTTCTGTTGTTTAAAATAAGAATAGAATGTAAGTCATAACTTCTTATTTGTGATCTCATTGTCTTTATTGGTTTAATTAATTTACTAAGAAGCCTATTCACTCCCAATCCCATGAGACTGTGGGAGCCAGGAAGAGCATTCTGCCGACATTCAGAAATTTGGGCTTGGAAAAGGGAAACTATAAATTTAAAGATTGAACAGAAGGCCTTATTTGATGTAGAGGATTTATTTTTCTGCACAAAGCAGATCTATTATCTTGACATCTGGTATTGTGGAGTTTTTTAAGTTAATGAAAAGGTTTGGGAATACTAAGGAAATAATTTTAGTTGTGAAATCAGGAATAACATGTGTTGAGTTATGTGCGTTTTGACCACAATCCGGATATTGTGTTACGGGACTGCTGTAGCCGTATTGGCCATCAGCAAGGCTTAGAGAGTTAGGGGAAGGAATTGTGTTTATAGGTGATCCCATTGGGATAGGAGTCTGACTCCTTTAATTAAACACCAGAGGCAGCAGAAATAAACTATATCTCTCTTTGGCTACAAATAGGTTCAATAGTAATGTTTTCTCTTTGTTTCACATATTTTAAATATCAGTTTTTAAGTAAACAGAGCAATGATACAAATTGTATTAAATTGTATTCAGTTGATGTTGGTGGAAGAGGTAGGGAATTTTAATACTTGTTTTGTATGGCGCAAGGGTTCTGGATATTTTAAGATAATTTAAACTTTCTGACAACTGAGTTAAACAGCCATTGATTTCAATATTTATATTTCAAGGGAATGAGAACATTGGTTCAGTGTATTGGGTAACCTAGTCCTTACTATTTTGGTGGTCACACAAAGAATCTCTGGTACTTTGTGATGTGGGATTACTTCTAGCCCATATTTAGCATTCCCCCATTGCAAAGCAATGTCCTAGGAACCCCTAATTATTCTGTTCATCCATGGTGTTCAGGAAATAGAACATTTTAATTGTTGTTTTGTTCTGTACGGTGCTGTTATTGGATAAATTACCAACAAACAGATTTCAGCACTGGTTTCCTGTCTACCAATTCTGGTAAATGTATGACTAAATGTTTGTCAACTAATATGGCAAAATCTGTCTGTTGTGACGAATAACATCATATCATTCGCCCAGCTATTACAACCTGAGTGTGTGTTACTTTGTCAGAGTGTTGCTGTTTTAACTCATTTACATTACTTTAACAGTTATAGAATAAAAGTACAGAATTACAAAGTACAAAAAAAAATTACTAAGAGTACTTCCAAAATTTAGCCAGCTGGGTGTAGAGTGCTATGTCTTGCTAGTATCATCTGTCTTGGAAATAAACTCTCCTTGGGAAAGCGTAAAGAAAGGATTAAGAAAAAACATTAGGGCTGAGGGACATATTTCAATGTCTGCTATGTTTATTATCCACTTTATGCCCTGTTTATTTAGTCCTAGTGTCATGACCTGGGTGTTGGCTGATTTCCCTCCTGCTTTCAGTTCAAGCCTTGAAAGAACCAAGATTTTTTTTGCTGTGCTGGTAATTAAAGGCAAGACAGAAAGTGAAGACAAAATAACATTCAGATGCTACCTCAAGCACAAGTGGACGTTAAATTAGAATATATTTGTTTTGCCTTCATTTTTTAAACTGAATTATTTGCTTCTGATTTTTTTCGTTTAATTGTATGTGTTACTCTTTTAGATTCATTATGATGAGTAAGAGTGTTTTAGGCATTATATTACACAGTTGTGTAAATAGTATTAGTCAACAAGAAATGTATGATCTTCCCTGTTACCATTCTTTTTGGTGTTTGCTGTTCCTACAAATGCTCTGAGGGGTTATCTTAATGTCAATTTATCATTACTGGGAGCAGCCATTTTGTTCTACTACTTTTAGATTCAATATGAAATTTTGAATGCAAGGGTGTAACTCTGTATAGTTGCTTTTTGATTTAAACTCGGTGAAAAATGTATTAATGAATGCAAACATTGTTTGTGAATATTGCATAATTGACATTCATTGTCTTTAAACTTCTCCAGAAAATGGCAACAAATATATTTACTATAACACATTCATATAACAGGTAACCAGGGGTCTTTACTGTGGGTCATTTTGGATAACCCAGAGACCTCAGTGAGACCTTTCCTGTTCAGAAGGAGAATGACTAGAAATACTGGTGAATAAGCCAAAGTCAGAGATCAAGAAAAGTAAATAAAGCTGCTAATCACTCCACTGATCACATTATATCCATGGCTGCAATCTTTTCCTGACTGCAGCCATATAGTATCTGGGAAGAGAGGACACCCTGCTTCCTCACAGTGATAACAGAGAAATGGGTTACAGCACCGTGAGCCCATTAGGACTACAACCCCTAATTGCAGTGGTGCCTAAAAGGTAGATCTCCAGATGTTTTTAAACTACAGATTCTATTATGCCTTGTCACTCTAAAGCAGGTTTCCCAAAACTCCGGCCCTCCAGATGTTGCTGAACTACAACTCCCATGATTCTTAGCCTAGCTAATTCATTCATAGAATCATGGGAGTTGTAGTTCAGCAACATCTGGAGGGCCAGGGTTTGGGGAAGCCTGCTAAAGCATTCTAAAGGCATGCTAGTTCTACAACATCTGGGGTCTTTCTTTTGGGCAGCCCTGCTCTATTGTTAGAGCACTATGGCAGATAGAAAACATGTAATCTCCCATAACTCATGTTTAATGAAAGTTTTATTATAATTTTTAGCTGATGGACAAGCTGGCATTTGAGAATTATAATTAGCTAATTTAAGCACTATTTAAATTTGTGTGTTTCTGTATCATACATATTTTACATTAAATTATTGTTTATGTACAATGATTTTAAACCCTACCCTCTTAGCAATCCCCACAAATGTATTCGCTATATAGAAATCCTCTAGATTAAGAACAAGTTATCCATTAGTAATCAGTGTGATTGAACAAAGCACAGAGTGAGGGTGTCTGGCAACATTAAATTAGTGCTGGAAATGATGAGGGACAGATTTAGCTTAAATATTCATCCCATTGCTGAGTATCATTAACAGATTAGGAGATGACTGACTAAATCCTTGATAGGCATAGAGCCAAACCACAGATACCATGAAAGCTACTGTAGCTTAGAACCAACGGGGCACTTTCCATTTACTAATCTGGGGGCAATCCTTTCATTGTGGTTTGCACCTAGGAGGCTTTAGTGAATGGCCTGCATGATGTCTAATTATGTAGCATAAATTCCTATGCAACAAGGTGGAGAGGAATTAGGATTCAGGGATCACGCGAGGACAGGGGAAGTCACGCCTGTCTGTTACAGACAATCAATAAGTCTGAAAAGGCAGGGGAACTTTCAAGTAATGTTTTTTTGTAATAACATGATTTTACAGGATATGGTCATTAGTAGTCCTTCAAATGAGCTTAATGAAAGATGCCAAAAAAAACTGTATGCAGGAAAAAGCAGAACAAAATCATCACTCAGATCATGGAGTGATTTATAGCCTGCTAAAACACATTCTGGGGTAAATTGAGGTGTCTAGCTTCTCCGTAGCTCTCAACTTTCAGATACATTAAGGCAAAGATACAGCTTGACTCCATATTTAGTCATTTTGCTTGGAAATGTCTTACACTTAGGAATTGGTTCCATGTGGCAAATGTAATGAATTCTGCTAAAGACCAGCTATTTGTTTTCATCTGACAACCTGTAGGCATATGTTTCTATTTGTTGACTTTGATATCTATACATGCTGGGTCCAGTATTACACACCAAAATTGATGTATAATACACTCTTTTCACACAGTGTAGCTGTACAACATCAAAGTAAAAAAAATTATGACAGTAATAACATCATCTCATTACTACTCTGAAGTGTCACTCAACCTTCTTACCCAGTATAATATGGGCTGTAAAAACCCAGTTGCTAGGGCCCAATCGAATCCGAAGAACAGTGCTGCCCAAAAGGTAGATCCACAGATGTTGTAAAACAAAACTCCCATGATGTTTTGCATGCCTTTAGCATATGTTCAGAATGACAAAGCATCCTGGAAGATGTACTATTAAAATATATGGGGATTTGTAGTTTGGGCACAACTGCCATAGAATTTCACAACAATATAGGTTAGATCTTCCCTAAGATATAACATATTCTCATGCAATAACTTAATTGCAATATGTATCACATAGATGTAGCATGTTTAACCCCTTAAGGACCAAACTTCTGGAATAAAAGGAAATCATGACATGTCATACATGTCATGTGTCCTTAAGGGGTTAAAGCACTGCTGCAGTTTTTTCAACCCACATGAATGGCTGTGTATACCTTTATGTCTGTGTACATAGAGTATCTCACAAAAGTGAGTACACCCCTCACATTTTTATAAATATTTTATTATATCTTTTCATTTGACAATACTGAAGAAAGGACACTCTGCTACGATGTAAAGTAGTAAGTGTACAGCCTGTATAACAGTGTAAATTTGTTGTTCCCTCAAAATAACTCAACACACAGCCATTAATGTGTAAACCATTGGCAACAAAAGTGAGTACACCTCTACATGGAAATGTCATGTGACTCATTAGTGTTACAAGGTCTCAGGTGTGAATGGGGAGCAGGTGTGTTAAACTTGGTGTTATCGCTCTCACACTCTCTCATACTGGTCACTGGAAGTTCAACATGGCACCCCATGGCAAAGAACTCTCTGAGGATCTGAAAAAAAGAATTGTTGCTCTACATAAAGATGGCCTAGGCTATAGGAACATTGCCAAGATCCTGAAACTGAGCTGCAGTATGGTGGACAAGACCATACAGCGGTTTCACAGGACAGGTTCCACTCACAACAGGCCTTGCCATGGTCGACCAAAGAAGTTGAGTGCACGTGCTCAGCGTCATATCCAGAGGTTGTCTTTGGGAAATAGACATGTTAGTGCTGCCAGCATTGCTGCAGAGTTTGAAGTGGTGGGGGGTCAGCCTGTCAGTGCTCAGACACTACGCTGTACACTGCATTTAAATTGGTCTGCATGGCTGTCATCCCAGAAGGAAGCCTCTTCTAAAGATGATGCACAAGAAAGTCGCAAACAGTTTGCTGAAGACAAGCAGACTAAGGACATTGTTTACTGGAACCATGTCCTGTGGTCCGATCAGACCAAGATAAACTTATTTGGTTCAGATGGTGTCAATTGTGTGTGGCGGGAACCAGGCGAGGAGTACAAAGACTACAGTCAAGCATGGTTGTGGGAGTGTCATGGTCTGGGCCTGCATGAGTGCTACCGACACTGGGGAGCTACAGTTCATTGAGGGAACCATGAATGCCAACATGTATTGCGACATACTGAAGCAGAGCATGAACCCCTCCCTTCAGAGATTGGGCCGCAGGGCAGAATTCCAACATGATTACGACCCCAAACACACCTCCAAGACAACCTTGTTAAAGAAGCTGAAGGTAAAGGTGATGGACTGGCCAAGCATGTCTCCGGACCTAAACCCTATTGAGCATCTGTGGTGCATCCTCAAACTGAAGGTAGGTGAGCATAAGGTCTCTAACATCCACTAGCTCCGTGATGTTGTCATGGAGGAGTGAAAAAGGACTTTAGTGGCAACCTGTGAAGCTCTGGTGAACTCCATGCCCGTGAGGGTTAAGACAGTGCTGAAAAATAATGGTGGCCACTCAAAATATTGACACTTTGGGCCCAATCTGGACATTTCCACTTAGGGATGTACTCACTTTTGTTGCCAACGGCTTAGACATTAATGGCTGTGTGTTGAGTTATTTTGAGGGGACAGTAAATTGACACTGTTATACTGTACACTTACTACAAAAATGTGAGGGGTGTACTCACTTTTCTGAGATACTGTAAATGTCCTTACTGCATGTTTATTTGCTGGTTAATTCAGGGTTATTTCCCCACATTATAGGAAGGAGAATAGGTTGCTGGGAGGTGTTATTTCTCCCATGTTGTACACTACAAATAATGGAAATCTAATGTAAGATATATATAATTAAAGTTTCCTTTATGTAAAATAAAATGAGTTATACTGTTGCTTTATGAAAATCGGGTATCCTTGGTGATAAGCATTATTATCAGTTTCAATCCTAAACATCCGAGTCACCACTAAAAATGCACTTGCAAATATATTTATTGCTAGAGGATGCAGCTGTGAGCTCTGAGGATTCACTCACTGTATAAAAATATACACCATATTTCATCTACAGCCAAACAGCACTCTAACAAATCCCATCACTAATACAGGAAAATGTGTTCAGCAGATTTTTAAAATGTCTCCGATCTTTTAACAAAGACCTATGGAAGCCAAGCACTAGCACAGCAGCATTTTACAGAAAGTAATCATTAAAACACATTATTCCAATACTCCCATTTACTCTATTACCTGGCAGGAAAGTGATATTGTGCCTTGCAAACTGATGAACCATATATATATATATATATACTATAAATTCAGTTATTGATTTCTAAATGTTGCTGTAACTTCCTGTTACTGGAGCAACTGGGGACAAACCATTGTATTTTTAAATATATCAAAATCTACCTTATACTAAAGGTTAATTTAAGCTGTGAATTTGTGGAACCTTGCAAAGCCAAATACATTTTGTAGTTTTGCATCACAACATGAAACCAAACCATAGTTTACAACCTTGGCATCGTTTTAAAAACCATCAATATCAGTCTGATCCTTTTTAACCCCCTGCATTCCCAGGATCTCTCTCAGGGAAGGTGTAGTCTGGTCAGGAAAGTCACTTAGGTATGAGACATTTTTCAAGATGACTAGAAAACTGCTTCCTCTACTAATTTGCTGGGGTTTGGTAACTTGCCAAAATCTCATGCTAGCAGCTTCCCTCTGAGAGACAATCAAACATGCATCTGTATTGCAAAATATAGCTAAGATGAAGATAGAGAGAGCGTGTGTGTGTGTGTGTGTGTGTGTGTGTGTGTGTGTGTGTGAATGTGTCTATATAAAATAACATATTGCTTTGTGAGATTGACAGCGTAAATGTCTGACCATGATTAGTGGGAGTTACACTACTGAGCAGCAACTGCTTTTTTCAGTTGCCTCCAATAGCTCAGTCCCCCTCCCGCTGCTTACCTTCTGGAACTGCACTATGATTAAAGGAAGCCTAACCCTAACTCTAATTTGAAAAATAAATCACATAAAGGATAATAAATGGAAAAATAACTTTTTGGGATTCCGGAGAAATTAATAAACCTCTGTGCTCTAGACCTTTGTTCTCATGGTATATTATGAAGTTTCCAAAACCTCTGAGTAGTATTATTTTCCTGTAGTAGCCATTTCACAATAAGAGAGAGAGTTCTGCATTGTATTATTTCAGACTGACATATGAACATCCCTTACATACTCATACACCCAATATCTGTGGTAGGATTGCCAAGACTGCCATGTTTACTGGACACAGATGATTTCCTCATTTGGCATCTACAGGAAAAGTTATACACACTGAGAGGAGGAATTGATTTAAAATAATTGGCTAAAAAACATGTAATTGTTTAATGATTGGCACCATGAAATTATTAAAAAGCTAATAAAACACAGTAAATTGAATGGAGAAGAACACTTGCTGTCACTTGGAACACTAGAACTAAACACAGACTCTCTATAGAGACTCGCCATGTTATATCATTGATATAACTAGCACAATTAACAGTAATGACATAGCAGAGATCTAGCCTACTGCGTGTTAATTGAGTTAACAGTGATGCTGGGAATCATTAAAATGATATTAAAACCTAAAAAACAGGAAAAATAGAATGGAATATCTGCATAGCTTAACCTTCAGATAGGGTATTTTTGATAATAAAATACATAAAATATTCAAATGAACCCATCTTGTTAAATTGATGAATTGGATGAAATATGTACTGAGATATTTAACAGTAATAATCATTTAATTAAATAACAAAGAGAGAGCACAAAGCCTTTGTAGTCAGTATACTAAATACATTCCATCAGTCCTGAACCCAGACATGACCCTATATAATATACACATTATTGCTGTAATATAAAAAAAGCCTTGTGTATATTATTTTTGATGCTTAACATGTGGACCTTTGAGCATGTGCCATTTCCTACCCCCCTGCCAGACTTCCTTGTTGGTTTCACTCAAGAAAACGGTGATATTTCATGTAAAACCCTAGATTTGGCTGCATTACAGAAAAGGGATCATCAGAGAGGTTCTTCATCTTCTGCTAAAGTACCATTGATTTTTTTTTTTATATGTTGTGTTTAGGCCAGTATCAAATTAACAAAATACTATAGTGTTATTTTTTTGTCAGCTATCCAATCTTGCTGAGCTTTTTACAAAGCCTCGGGATTTAGCAATGCTGGCACTTGCCAATAGTTTTATGTTTTTGTCTATCTAACAGGAGATTCTATTTTTAACTCATGCAGCACTAAATATGTACAATTGCTAGAACAAAGGATTCCTATATTCGTTCCAGATTTTTGTCTTTTTGGTTAGTGTGGAACTTAAGTTCTCCAGGAATAGTTCTGCTGGCACAGGCAGCTGTGCTTTAACCATTCTCGTGTGTTGGTAAGGATAGTGGGTAAGGTGCAGCTGGCACTGTAAATTATTGACCTTTTTCCCTCTATAATAACAGCTATCCTCAACACTGATTCCTGAAACAGACCCTAACTTCCAATACTAGCACAGTCCAGTCCTAACTTAGTATCTATATATACCAAGAGTTAATTTTTCCTGTGATTCCTTTTGACATGTATCAACATTGTGTGTGTATCTGTGTGTCAAGGTGTGTGTATCTGTGTTTATATGTGCCAGTGTGTGTATCTGTGTGTCAGTGTGTATCTGTGTTTGCGTATGTATCTGACACACAGATACACACACACACTGGCACATTGTGGCACACAGATACACACACCTTGACACACAGTTGGTATCTGTGTGTGTGTGTGTGTGTATGTATCTGTGTGTCAAGGTGTGTGTATCTTTGTGTCAAAGTGTGTATCTGTGTTTGTATGTGCCAATCTGTGTGCCGGTGTGTATCTGTGTGTGTGTGTGTGTGTGTATGTATCTGACACACAGATACACACAAAGCCGGCACATAGTGGCACACAGATACACATACACTGACACACAGATACACACAAAGCTGGAACATAGTGGCACACAGATACACATACACTGACACACAGATACACACACTGACAGATACACACACACTGGCACAAACACTGACACACACAGACACACATATATACACATACAGTGACACACACAAACACCTTGACACACAGATACACAAACTGGCACATATATACACACACAGATTCACACACATTGGGAGATACACACACACACACACACACACATTTAAATTTGCTGTTCACTTACCTTTTTTCTGCAGGAGGATCTTCAGTGCTGCTGGCTGAGGTTGGTGTCCTGCTCAGTCCTCGCTGCTCCCTCTCCCCCTCCAGGTGGGGTCACTTCCTCCCAGCATCCAATACCACAGGGGTAGAGTTTAGATGACCGCAGCACCTGACCAGACCCCTGTTTAGCGATACCCATCGGATGGCCCTAAATGTTTGGGCCACCCAATGGGCAAATCGCTGCGGAACCCCAATTTGGTTCCGCAGAACACTAATTGGGAAATTCTGATATATACAAACACACAGGGTTATTCATAAAAAAAGTTCAAATTGTAGCATTTTTCCAACTCAGCTATTTTTAAAAAAAATGTTAAATGTTAAAAAATTACTTTTCTGGCATTCCTGACATTTCTCACGTTAGTGAATTGCTCAGACAATTTCTTAAGGAAGCTATAGCCAAAATTTCCCTGCCACTGTTTCATACCTCCCAAGTTTCCATATTTAGGAATGACAGTCCCTCTTTGGGGCCTAAATCTATCTGTCCCTTGTTTCTATCCTAATACCTCTGTTTTAGGAGCTCCATATTGTTGTTATGTCTGAGTGTATACCAGAGATCCACACCAATAATACCAATGTATAGTAATGTGCCTTTAAAGTACTGTATAATAAAACTGTTTATATAAGATACACTGATCTTGTTAGTTGTTAGTAAATCACCTACAAGTTCTCAGAACAGCCCTGACCCTGGCCACATCCCAAAACTAAAGTGTTCTTCTTTGTCCATTTGAAATGTCTCCTACTCCACTCAGTGTTGATTATACTTCTAAAAAAGAGCTTTTCGTCCATAAATGTATGCATTTGTGAGCATCAAAATCCTTTTTAATCGATTCGTCCAGGAACAAACTTATTTCCAGACCGATTGATGCATTTGTGTGTGGATTGAAAGGATTTTAATTTCTACAAATTGATTACTTTGCAGAATAATAATATTTTTGCACAAGTCTAGTGATGATTTAGAAAGTCTAACTCTTGATAATTTCATGTAGAAGAAGTTTATACTTGGCTTCTAATGCTCGTACTTATCTTATCAATAACCTCTTGATTATAATTCCATTGGACACTCCAAGGTGCATGGAACCCACTCCAGAATAGACGTCATATTGGTGTCACAAGATTTGGTGCCCTCCACAACACAGAGTAGCATAGGGGACATAGTGTGGTCGGACCATGCTCCGGTAACCCTCATAACCCAGGATGCTTACAAGCACAGAGGGAAAACCCCGTGGCGATTAAATGACACCCTCCTATACAACGACACCTTTCAAAAGGAATTGGGGACTGAGATAGATAGATATTTTCAACTTAACAACCAACCTGACATATCACCTACTACATCTTGGCAGGCACATAAGGCAGTGATTAGAGGTCAGCTCATTAGCAGAGCGTCCTTCCTAAACAGGACCTCTCAACAGGCGCGCCTCACACTACTGACCAAACTGCGTGACCTAAAAGCAGCCCAGCTGCTACACCCCACCCCCGACCTCGACATTGAAATAGAACAAACTACAAATCAATTAAATGATCTCCTACTTCAAAAAACAGCGCGCACTTTACAAACACTCAAACTGAAGCATTACACCCAGGGAAACAGAGCGGGGAAAAAATTAGCATCTTTACTGAGGCATCACCAAGCCCACGCCAAAATACCATATTTACTCACTAGCACAGGAGAGAAAATATACAACCCCATAGACATTAATGAAGAAACAGCAGCCTACTACCAAAACCTGTACAACCTAACAAAAGATCCCCAAACACATCAGCCAACACAAGTGGAAATTGATAACTTCCTATCGCAGATAAAATTGCCAAAATTAACACAACAACAGCAGGACTCCCTGATAGAACCGATCACACTGACAGAGTTACAGCAAACGATTCGCTCACTCCCTTCGGGGAAATCACCAGGGCCCGATGGCTTCACGAACACTTACTACAAAGTCTTTTCGAACATCCTGAGCCCCTACCTAGTACACACACTGAACCATATTGTACACACAGGGAAGATGCCAGTGGAAATGCTATTAGCACACATAGCCACGCTACCAAAGCCAGGGAAACCACCCACGCAACCTAAAAATTTAAGACCTATTTCACTGTTAAACACAGATACGAAACTATTAGCCAAAATATACGCCAATCGTGTAGCGGCCATAATCCCCTTTATTACACACCCGGATCAAGTGGGATTTGTAAGGGGGCGACAGGGGACTGACGGGACTAGGAAGCTCCACAGCCTCCTCTATAATGGGACGCCTCTCGGAGAGCCCAGGGTCTTTATGTCCCTGGACGCCGAGAAGGCGTTCGACAGACTTCACTGGAACTTCCTGAGAACTGTCCTACAAAAATTTGCATTCCCACAACAATTTCTATCCCTACTATTAGCACTATACTCCAAGCCATCAGCACAGGTTGCGAACGGCGGGTTCGTATCCAAGCCGTTCCTTATCACAAATGGAACACGGCAAGGATGTCCGCTCTCCCCGGCCTTATACATTCTTGCGTTAGAGCCATTAGCCCAAGCAATACGGGATAACAACCAAATCAGAGGTGTGGAAATTAAAAATAAAACATACAAAATAACGATGTTTGCAGATGACGTAATGCTCTCCCTGTCTGACCCACTCACCTCTATCTCAGAACTCCAGAATCTGCTGCAACAGTACAGCAATTGCTCATATTACAAATTAAACAGTTCTAAAACGCAAGCAATGAGTCTGCATGCACCTGCATTGCTGTATACAGCCTTGCAACAGAAATACCATTATGAATGGAGACAAGACCACCTAACTTTCTTGGGTATAAAATTCACGAGACTAGAAAGGAACTTACATCAGGAAAATTACGGCAAACTCCTCACATCCATAAAACAGCAGCTAGCGAATTGGAAAGGGAAATACATATCATGGATAGGTAGAATAGCAGCAGTCAAAATGAAAATTCTCCCGAGACTGCAATACATGTTCCGTACATTACAAATTAGGCTCTCAAAAACATTCCTTCACGACGCACAAAAATTGATTAACACCTTTGTCTGGTCCCATAAGAAACCCAGAATAGCGGCAAAAATCATGTACCTCACATATAAAGGAGGGGGAATGGGATTACCACACATAGCCACGTACTACAGATCAGCTATACTCGCACCGTTGGTCAACGAATTACACCAACATGACAAACCATCCCCTTGGGTAACGGTAGAGGCTGACCTAACTGGGGGGCAACAAATAACGCACCTAGCCTGGACACCGCCACAACTTAGAAAAAAATATAAAGATATGTCACCACTCACAGCTACAACATTACGAGAATGGGACAGATTTAATAAGGAACAAGGATTTGATGAGGGGCTATCACCAGCCTTCCTCCTAGATTCATTTTATGGTCTGATACCTTCATTGAACATAACGTCCTGGAGCAATAGAGGTCTAATATACTTGCATCAGTTGTTTGATCAGGGAGAGATCATCCCCTTCAACCGACTGCAAAATAAATACCAATTACCCAATGCAGCAGCATTTGCGCACAGACAGATAAGCTCATGGCTGCTGACAAATAGAAAAGTACTGCCTGCAGCAAACAGGTGGAACACTTTCAATGCATTAGAAAGTCTCTGCACACAGACGAAGAGGCCACTCAAGCTAATCTCTATACTGTACAATCGCCATTATAGTGTACCAGACCCGCATACACTACAGTTTGTTAAAGCATGGGAAGTTGAACTAGGAAAACAGTTAACAAAAGAGCAGTGGTCATATATACTGTGTGAGAATAAAAAACTTACACTCAGCACAACCCATCTGGAACTAGCCAGGAAATTATTATATCGCTGGTACTTAGTACCAACCCGACTGAAACATATGATACCTAAGAATACAGGACTGTGCTGGAGATGCAATAAAGCTCAAGGTTCCATGCTACACATTTGGTGGGAATGCCCAATCCTAACACCATTGTGGACGGAAACACAGACCCTAATTAAAAACATTACAGGTGTAGCTCTCGCACACACCCCCGAACATTACCTCCTACAGTATATACCACCAGGCCATACAAAATCATCCCGATACTTAATATATCACATTATCTCGGCGGTTCTGTTGCATATCAGCAAACACTGGCAAAAACAGACGATCCCCAACATACAGAGCTGCATAACCCACATTGAAACCATAAAGAAGTATGAGATAATGGCCAGGTCCAACAATCCCCCCAAAAAATTTTGGAAGGAGGCGTGGGAAAAATGGGACACACGCCAACAGACGCAGTGACAAGTTAAACACTCTAAACACCTTTGTGTGGTAGCTCACAAGACAACGCTTTAAGGAAAGAGCACTAGGCAAACCTTCCTAAACCTTCTTTAACATCACTCTTTGACCATATGACAGCCTGCACACACTACTCTCACCTACTTAAGCTGGTTGCGTACACTGGTGCAATTTATTAAGGCCAACGAACAGGCCTAAAAGCTGGACCAAGCTAAGGGACCAATACCTGCCCCCCTCCCCTCCTCTACCCTTCTCTTTTTCCCCGCATTATACCCAGGTTATGCCCCAAGTTTATATTCCCCTGTTCATTGGAATAGTAGCTAGGTGTCAGGGAAGATACGGGTTATTTTCACAACTGAGCAATTACCGACACTGGCACAGCGAAGAGAAAACTCCTACCATCACGACTGATGGTCAAGAGGGAGAACTACATAAATATGGGCACGACAGCAATGCCAGGATACTCTGTTTAATACTCTGTTTAATACTCTGTTTAATGACAATTTGTTTAACGATGTACCTATATTACCACTATCATATGTATGCTTCAAACTGGCTCTCATCAAGACACAGATATGATAGCTCATTGTCAATACATGTTGCTCAAAAGTTGTACTCTCTATGTTGTACTCATGAATGTAACTTGCATAACCTGTATACCTGTAATACGACTGTGAAATCTTATAAAATGCAAATAAAAAAAAAAAATAATTCCATTGGAGCAGTTTTATTGGGACATCTTGTTCTCTTTCACAAAACATAATTTACCTATATGTTGGGTTGTGTTTCTGGATTGTACAGCACTTTGGAATATGTTGGCGCTTTTAAAGTAATGATAATCTTTCAAGAGGGTGAGAGCTGCTGGCGTGAGCAAATGCTCTAAGTTGAAGAGGTTGAGCATTGCATGCATTGCCCTGTATTGAAAAATCAATTTAGTCTGTAAAATCTATGCATTAGGCAATTAAAGGGCAAGTTCGGCTATATAATCTCCATGCGTTCATTTCAGAAGATAGAAAAGTCCAGAACATGTTTCAGTCATCAGCCATTCAGTGATTTAGAATTAACCCTTTTTATTACAAGGAATTAGGCAAATCCTTTAAAACCATGGCAGCAATGGGCATTCTTATGCTATAAAGGGGTTAAGGTGTAAATGAAGACCAAATATTGATTTCTTCAACTGATGACATAAATGCATAAAGATAATGCATTTAATATCTGTCTTTATATCTACCCTTTAATTTTGCCATGAATTGTTCACCAATAAATAAATAATTGGTGAATAGTGACATAAAACAAATTATGAAATTTTACTACTCACCGATGTTCTTAAGCTAGGCACGAAGTTATACACTCTCTTTTCTGTCGTTAATATATTTGTATATTATATATTTTTTTTAAACCGGACGGATCGTCTTAAATTCCAAGCCTCATGCACTATGTATAGCGATCAATGTCAACAATATTTGTATTAGAAGATGTGTTGGCATGCTTTTCTGTATTGCAACATATATTTTAATAGTATATGTAAATTGTGTTTTGGGTCGCCTGATTGTAACTGACATGAATATTGTTGACTGTCATGGCAAAAATAAAGAATTTAAAAAAAATAATAATATAAATTTGTGCTAGACCTTTTTTTCTGATTATATGAATTGCTCACTGCCAGCTCTTTGGAAACATGGACCTCAAAATCTAATTTCATACTATACAACTAATTTTATTGTGAAATGCAGCAAATTGCAAATTTTAGGATATGGAACATATGGAATGTTCATTGCTGTTTTTTTTGTTTTGTTTTTTTTTTTTGAACTAACAGATCAGTGGTTTTACCTCCCTTTGTTTTTAAAAAGCCTATTTTTATATTAAATCAGTGTAAGCAAATAACTAAGATCCTGGTACTAAACAGTTAACATATTTGCATGTTTGGAATTAAAAGGAAAAGATCATCAAAAATGCAGACGAGCAATTATTTTTCCACAACATCTGTTTCCCCCTCGCACATGTCTAATTGCACACTATTTGAAGCCTTGAAAATAAAGATTTTGCAAAGTCTGGGTTTTGCAATGCAAGCTCAAATCAATAGGGTGGGGAAATTCGGAAGCTGGTGTCTTGCCATTGATTACAGGTCCCGCAGCTTGTCTATTTTAAGGTAGTTTGATGTTGCGTGTTAGACAGCGTCACCAGTGGTAAATGACATGTTGTAGTTGGTGTCAGCACAAATTACACTGGGAAGGTCACCATAAAAGCATGGTAAGCATATATAGCTGTCAGAAAAAAACATTTACTCCTAAAAGCATTTCCCACCCCACTGACAACTTTCTATATTGCCCATGTGTAATCATTAACGCTGGCTATAAACAAATGCTAAAATAATAGAAAACGTAAAAAAAAATAAAAAAATCCCATGTTCTGTTGTAAGTCCTGATTTATTTTTTATGCAATATATCACTCTTATTGCACGATATGAAATTTGTCCATGTCTATTTGTTATTTTATTGATACATTTTAGCCCTATATTCAGATCAGATCATTCCATCAACATAGTAATATTATGAAATGGAAAACGAATAGTATATATATATTTTTTTAAATTCTCTATTTATAAGGACATAAAGCAAAGCAAAATCCAACGGTATCAAGTTAAAACATATAGATATAGGACATCCACATTTGCATTTAGACTATAAATGCTCAACAAAATAATTATATAAGAATTCATGGGAGACATAGGGAGCTTAAAAAAAAAAAAGAAGATAATCTCTTCCTCACAGGCAACAACAAACTGGATCAGCCCAAGGCACCCAAACTCTATTAAAAGATTTGGAAGTATCCTTCACTGTGGAAGCCAGTTCACTTATATCACAAGCCTTTTCATAACTTCATTACATTTTGAAAGCATTTGCTCTAAATCAGGGATTTGATGCCTTGATATATTCCGTGACTTGTTTTACATAGTTGGTATGTTGGTGCCCATAGAATAATTAGTGATCCGTAATGATCCATTGATTAGCCCATGTTTAATTCATCATTTAGTTCAAGAAGGGCTGAGCTCTGGAGCTTAGTTCAAGTTCAAGTCAGGTTACCTTTTATTTACATTTATTTTATTCATTTATTACTGGCATTTATAAAGCACCAACATATTCCTATATCAAGAATGTATGTTCTACATTTTAGTTTATGTGAAATTATTATAATAAAATAGTGAAATAAATGTTCAGTTTAATGAAATACCACCTATTAGGTGGATTTACTAGAGCTTGTTGATGTTGAAATTGTTGTTTCGGAAAAGTCATGCCAAAAATGCAATTTACTAACGTGCATATACTTCCCATCTCACCAATCAATAAAACTTTACATAACTTAATAGTGGAACGCAAGGGACCCATGGGAAACCATAGAAACTGATAAAAAAAAAAATCCACTATTTCACAAGCTTAGAAGGATACTATATGTGCCAGGAATACAAATATGTGTTCCTTTCACTATAGCTCCCTCTGCCCCCAGGCGTCCACCCTTTATTTACTTACCTTTTCCCAGCGCCGAGGGATGCTCCGCCCCCTACAACAGCCCGTGATGAGCGGGTGCTAATGCACATGCGTGGCAAATGTAGCGCGCGCGTTAGACCTCCTGCAGAGCATGAGGATGTCCAGCATCAGATACTGGACCAAAGGTCAGTTTCGATTCAGGAAGCCCTCTAGTGGCTGTCTGGTAGACAGCAACTGGAAGCAGATTTAGTGCTGCAATTTAAACGTTGCAGTTTCTCTGGAACTGCAATGTTTAACATTGCAGTACTAAATGCATAAGGGACACTGCACCCAGACCACTTCAATTAGATGAAGTGGTCTGGGTGCCTACAGTGTCCCTTAAAAAAAAGAAAATTTGTTGCCATAAGTATATGATCTCACAAAGCAAGCTTCATCCCACATTGACATAATTCATATAGAGACAAAATTGATGTTGCACAAATGCAATGAGAACTGCCATCCTAATGATATCCAGAAGACCAAAAGTAAAAGGAGTGTCTGAAGGCCCAAAAAATTGTCAAACTGTTCAAAAACAGTTTTGACTATTTACCGTTTGATTGAGCACCATAATCACTGCAGCTGAGTATAATGGTTATGGTGCCTAGACTGCCACTTTAAAGTTCTACAAAACAGAGCATCTTACCTCTTTTTATAGAATTAGGCAGAACATATATGTCCTGACTGCAATTTATGGTTATTCAGGGGAGGAAGAGTAAGCATGTTAATCAGCATTATCTCAATATCAAATTGTTTCTTTTTCTAATACTTCCTAATCTACAGAAATGTTTTTTGTTTGCTGTTCTTGACCTGTTTGTTTTATTTTCATTCCTCCCGTTGGCCATTAGCCTCTTGGATATACTTGGTAATTAGCTACAGTATTTTAATTACAAGTCCTATGGGAAAATGGGTCACAACCAGAAATCATCATTATGCTTTGACTGGCTGTGTTGCGGTAGACATAAAACCACTGAAATATTTGTTTGCACCTTAAGCGATATGAAGGATTTCTCTGAAATGATCCTTAAGGTAATTGCAACAGATTGTAGTGCAATTGTGGTAGTTTTTAATGTAAGGGCACATTAAGATTATTCTTCTAACAATTGGTCTGCATTTTATACTGAGATCACTGGTGTGGAATAAAAAAAAAGTGGAATAAAACTTAACTTATCAGTAATAATACTAGATTTATGTAAAGATACATTTCTAGCTTTAAAAAGTGTGAATCTTACAATAAATGCACAAAATAAACTTGCAGGAAACTGCTACTTTATGCTTTATATTATCTAAAAGACACAAAAATTTTTTACATTTACATTACGCATAAAACATTAGTTATACACAAATATGTATTCACTATACACCAAATTGCTGTGATTAAAAAAAAGTAAAATGCAAACTGAAAAAGGAAAATATTGATTTGTGAAGAATGTTTGCAATTGCTTAAATTTGAACATTCCGTTTTCAAACTTTCTGTTACCCATGCAATAAATAACAGGGTGTGATAAATTGATAACTAATTTACAAAACTGTGGCCATGAAATTAGCCATAAAATTCTGCAACTCGGCCATGTTAGTTTTACAAATAAGATATTTGAAAGAACACCTCAAACACCACAACCAATACAGTGCGTGTAGAGCCAGGTGTGTGCTCTTGGTCCTCCCCAATGTAATTACTTAAACCATTTGGAACAGTTAGAGCTTTTACCTTGGGTTTGCCAGGCACCTCTCCATACTTCCTTTATGCCAGAGTAGAGTGCAAGGCACTTTCATTAGCTCTCCTGAGCCAAGTATTGTATTGTCGGGTTTAGTTTGAATCTAAGAGCTAGCAGCTGAGAGAAAGCAGTGACCGTTGCCCAGGGGAACCTACATAAGATGTCAACCAATTGCTACATGATAGTGGTTATGGTGATTGGAGGGGTCCTTTAAGCTTAATTGTTAAGGTAAGTTTACCAGCAGGTTTCTCTGTGTATTGTGCATTGTGCTAGATAATTTGAGGACACATTATCCGGTGAAACATAATTTGACCTATTTTTTTATGTTCCGGTGTTATGTTTCATGGCTTTTATGAAAATCTAGCATTAATGGTAT
The DNA here is from genome assembly GCA_933207985.1 of Pelobates cultripes. NCBI lineage: Eukaryota > Metazoa > Chordata > Amphibia > Anura > Pelobatidae > Pelobates > Pelobates cultripes. Next base: position 162,650,187 of record OW240914.1, on the reverse strand, counting down.
TTTTATAGACACTCTCAGATTTAAGGGACACAATAGGCACCCAGACTACTTTATCTCAATGAAGTGGTCTGGGTGCCATGTAGCTCTTGTTTTAACTCTGTAATGTAAAACATTGCCATAGAAACATAGAAACATAAAAACATAGAATGTGACGGCAGATAAGAACCATTCGGCCCATCTAGTCTGCCCAATTTCTAAATACTTTCATTAGTCCCAGGCCTTATCTTATAGTTAGGATAGCCTTATGCCTATCCCACGCATGCCATTGTACAAGGACAGCAATGTTACATTGCAAGGTTTAAATGAGCCTAGTGGCTGACAGCCACTAGAGGCGTTTTCACAGAAATAGCTGACTGAAAATCAGCTCTTCCATTCAGATTGTCTCATAAAGATAATTTCAGCTAAGGAGGTGTGGCCAGCCACAGAGAGCAGTTCATTAATTACCTTTTTAACTTGTGCAGGTGTGGGGGGTCACCTTATCAGTGATTAGGACACTATAGTGTTAGGAATACACAGTTGTATTCCTAACCCTATAGTGTTACTTTAAAGATTACCTAAAGCTATAGTGAAGCTGCATTTTAATTGAGCTTTTTCATGTAAATATAACTTAAAAACTACAGAACCACAAATTACATAATACCTGATCGTGGAGCTCATTCGGTGAAAGTGATTTATATTTTTCCATTCCATGATACCTACAAGAATAATCCCAGGCACTTCTGCTGAATCTGATTTATTATTTTCACATTTATATTGTTAGTCTGTTTTTGTGCAATAGGTGCTTAAGGGTTCATTTTAATTGTTTGACATATCTCCTTGTAAGTACTCGTGGCAATACACCTATGATTCTGCAATAGAGATCTTTTAAAACTATTCTGCCATTGAATACAATTACTCTCTTTGGCAGACCGTGACAGTGCAGCACATGCGGACATGACGTTTTGGTATGAGAGCCAAGAAGTTATTGTCCCGGGTCTCATAGTCAGAGAGCTTGGTGGTGTGGTTTAAAGTCGTGTAATTTGAGGGGCTATATAGGGCAGTTTGACTAAAGGCACTATAGCAACTTCAAAAGGATTTAGTTGTTTTAGCACCTACAGTGTTCCTACGTTGTTTAAGATTAAATGTAAATGCAATGTTTAAAAAAATCCAGTAAGCCTTTGTAAAATAACGCATACAAGAAATGTGTGCTATCCTCTTGGTAAATGTGAAGTTTTTTCATGAGAACAGGTACGTTCAAATGATAAATAAAGTGTGGTATACATTGCGATGTGGAACGTGGTCTGTGGAGAAGCTTTTAAAAGTTGCCAGTAATACAGAAAAAAGAAACCAAAGTAAATTATTAGAGGCAAATTCAAATTTTTTCAGAAGTAATTTTAAAAGTAAATACATTCTCAATCTTCAGTGAAGCAGGAATGTATCAATAAATGTATGCATGGCTTCTGCTAACAGCCCTAATCCTTCTCAGTTCATTTTTCAGCAAAATGTTCAGTGGTTCATTTAATTAGTTTGTAGAAAACTCATTTCACTTTTTTTAATGACAGTAGGGTATTGAACCACATTCAAGAAAGCCTGACAGCATTAGGCAATCAAGTATGACCACAGGAAAGGGTTTTCTTCCGAGTACAATCTGTTTGATAAATGTGTACGTAGAGTCGTAATACACTCAAAATTCGAACATTTAGAAATTGGTCATACTAAATCGAGATGGGTTTTGCCTCTTGTAACTTGCTACTTATAGAGAACAGCCTCTGTATCAATTTAATTTGATTCTGTCTCTCATGAAAGAATTATATATACATATATATATCATTTAACATTTGTACTTTATTGATGTACAGAACTATATTTTAATTTGCAGATATATCTCTGCATTGTGTTGGCTGAATAGCCAGTAAATGTAAACAATAGCAGATTTCAGACCAATGTAGCAAAACTAGACTAATTTTCCAAGTCTTCTATCTTTCCAGCTATTTTGGCCTCTCTTTGAATTCACATTAAATTCCTATCTGTTCAAGCTTCAGTGAATGACCCTGGTAGTATAAAGATATAAACCAGTCTTATCTAATATCAGTATGGGCCTCTGCCTTACCCAGCCTCCATTGTAATCTATTCCAGAATTATTTGCACCTGAAATATACAAAGAGCAACTAGTTTTGTAATAGTTTATTAAAAGTGTTTTTGTTGTTTTGGGGTTTTTTTCTGACATTTTACACATAAATTAATTTCTATTTTATGTGTAAGAGTATACAATATCTTAATTAAATTACCAGTAATATTTCACACTAAGTTCTATAAAATAAGTAGTCTTTTAAAAAAAAAAAAAAAAAAAGCTTTATTGTAAATAAAAAGATGTACAAAACCATGACAAGAGGAAATAAGTGGTCTTTGTTTGTCTGTACATCATTTTGATTATGTCAAAAACAGGCTCAGCTTGCAACAGAAGGCTTCTTTCCCCTTTTATTATAATTGGGAAGGAGTGGGGGACGGGTAATCTTGTGAAATAAGATAAGGTCACCTCAATTAAATTCATTACTCTCCTTGCAGACAACCTACAGTCTTTTTTTAGTGTGGTATTTCAAATTAAAGTTAAAGAGCAGTTAAGCTGTTTGGGACTCGCATTAAATTATATGGGTATCTTCATCTAACATTAATTGAGATTACATTTTCTTACATAAAGACATGTCCATGAATTTTATTTCATTTTTTAATTGTTCTGTCAATGATGATACGCCATTGTGTGAGAGATCTCACATTGCAATATATTTTTTTATTTTCGTCCTGTAAACTGAATATTTTATTAAAAAATAAACATCTGTGTAAATTGTGCACTGCTCATTTGCAATAACTACAAAATATTGTAAGAGCACCTTAAAGGAACACTGTAATCACTATAACAACTTAATCTAGTTGAAGTTGTTATAGTGCCTACATTTGTTCCCCCCACCTTAGTGGCCTCAAATCTAAATATCATGGTATAAGAAGGCTTGGAAGCACAACTTCAAGTCTCGCTTCCAAACCCTTTGGGTATGAGAGCAGTAACTGTTAGCTCCTGGCTGTTATTCCCTACCACCACATGTTACATGAAGCGTGCATGCGCAGTGCTGTCTTCAATGGAGAATCTTTTGCATACAATGATTTTCTATGGGAGAATTATAGCTGCATTCCGCCGGCAAGCGCCGCAGATGTGCCTACGTTTTCCACTGCTCTTCTATGAGGAGCACTGGATTGGATTGTCATCCTGAAGGCCTCTAGGATGACATCATGCTACAATAAGGCTACATCTTGGCGCTGGAGAAAAGGTGAGTAAAATTATTTAGTTTTATTTATTTATTTTTACTTTTACGTAGGCACATAATGTTTAAGTAAGTAAGATATGTATTCTTAACACTACAATGTCCCTTAAATCTTGAAAAAAATATTGATTGCTTAACAGAATTTTGAAATCATATTGATTACAGAACTGATTTTGAGTAACAATTGACTTAGTTATAATTAACAATCCTGGGCGGGAAAAAAAAAAGTTATAAAAGTGGAGCAATCACCATGGAAACTATTGAAGTATTTTCCGCAACCCCCCCACAACTTTATTGATAAGCTACGTTGATACTTTGTGAATAAACATGTCATAATAAAAGGACATATAATACACCGAATAATAATTACACATGCATGCATTTTCCTGGATACAAATGTCACAAACAGATACATAAATACATAATTTAAGTTCTTTGGGGAAAAGTAGGAAATCACAAGAAAGAAATGTAACTGATGGTGCCTAGAGTTGCATTTTAGGCCTCTTTGACCTAAATTTGTGTTTCCTGCGTGTAACATCTCAGTTGATGTTCAGTACTAGTGTCAACTTATTGTGGATGTGCAGTCATATCACATCTGTGAATGTGTCATCATAACAAGGCTTCATTCATCCTCCTGGGATCTGCTTATCTCCTTGACTCCCGCTTTTCCCGACACCAGCAAAGTTATGTCTGCAGTCTGGTGTCAGTTCCCAACAGATTGTGTCTGTTGTGGGACCTCCCTCTCCTGCTTTGTCTGTATGCACTGTAAACATTCACCATATACTCTATAATAATCGTCGCCCTTGCATTACACAGTGCTAATTAAGCACATGCTATTTATAGTCTTGCAGTAGTAATAATGGTAGTCTGTGCATGTATCAGCTTATTTCAAAGGCACATTCATTGTTGCTCAAAATGTATTGCATTTGGGTTGTTTTTTCACAATTGAAAAAAAAGTCAATCTGCTTAATTAGCACTGTGTAATGCAAGGGCGACGATTATTATAGAGTATATGGTGAATGTTTACAGTGCATACAGACAAAGCAGGAGATGATTTAAATGAAAATTTAGAAACTTCAGACATCAGCAATAATATTCACTTGTATAATTAAATACAGTACAATGTGATTGCTGTTTTTCCCAAATTATAGACTATAGACTGTTTTCCCTTAAGATGCCAGTAGTTTTTATTTTTTTATTTTTTTTAATGTTCTAGACTCAAATGAATATGTTGCATGTGTCCAGTGTTTTCTGACAGTTATGTATAGAAAACAAAGGTTGCCAAAACACCCAATGGCGAATCCCTTGTTTTATGCTGAAGATAGAAAGGTCACATCTTTTACCTACTAGTAGTAGATTCATGCAGACTGTCACTTTGGTCTACTGAAATGTTAATTAAATTCTCTTTTGCGTTCCTTTTAATAGATTGTGATATTAAAGACATTTGTCAGGCACTAATAATTAAATGATTATTTTTCTTTAATTTATTATTCATATTATACCTCCACTTGTTTTATTGGCTTCCTTGCATTTCCTTTAAAAGCAGGTTGTTCCTTTTTTATTCTGTTATTTACATTTCTAGTAAATGAACATTTGGGAACATTTTTGACCAGCTGATTAAGAGAAGACAAGTGTGCCATCTAGTGTTCAGTTGAGGCATATGTTTACTGTTACTGAAACGGTGTCACTGGCCCAGTAGGGACCTCAAACTCTGCATATAAAACATCACTTATCTTACAGTTGAGGCCCCTGATTGGTTTGCGCAGAGCTCTTGGGATTTGCCCTAAAAGCAGCGGAAGTGATCGTGATCATCTCTTTTCATTGTACGTATACATTTTTCATAAATTATAAATATCCTGAAATGATAAATTGTGGGCCAGTGAATCTCTTACAACTATAATATCCCACAAGCATGGTTATATATTTATAAATATATGATATATATTTATAATTTTTCAGGTCATTAAAACTGAAGAATATATGGGTGCAGCATAACCTTAAAGAGAATTCACTGTGTTGCTATAGTCTCACTGTGTTGCAGAGTTATAAAAAAAGAGTACTATGGAAAATATAGCTACATTTCCTTATTTTCACGTATGTCCAGATACAATGGGCCATTCTAAGATATTAAGTTCTTGTTTTTGAACCTCTGTTATGTATCTTTAGCTATCCCCACAATATGATCCATTATGAGCATGGTGCTCTCATGTTGTGCCAGGCTATGCACCATGTATAGTATTTTGCTTTAACCCCTTAAGGACCAAACTTCTAGAATAAAAGGGAATCATGACATGTCACACATGTTATGTGTCCTTAAGGTGTTAAAGCCAAACCTTTCAAGCTTTGGCTCATCAGATCAAAAAAAATTTTAATGCATTTTAATTTGCTGTGTATTTCATGGAAAAAAAAAAGTTAAAATCCCATTTAGCAGAGCCTACATGGGATTTGATGTGGGTTTTTGTAACAGCTAGTTTCTCTGTGTTCATGAAGTCCTGAATTGTGTAGTATCTAGGTTATAGATGGTTATAGATGGTTTCTTCCATCTCATTTTTGGAACCCTCCAGCTCTTTCAGTAAAATCCATTCTAATTTCATCATATAGCACAAACGAAAATATGGAAATGCCAGAGGGTAGTGTATACTTGTGGAAGACACTCATTAATCATCTTATTCATATTGTTGACTTTGGAAAGGTGAAAATCCTACCCAGTACAGTTAATGTATTAACCAACTGAGATATCACAGGCCTGCTTGTCTTCTGTTACTTCCACGACCAAGTACATAAAAGAAGTCTGGAGCTTTTTCTAGCAAAATAATAGATATATTTTTATATTTATATTGTATTGTTTTGGTGTAATGTGTTAATTTATGGGATAATAGAGCTACATGTGTTTTGGAGAGGTGATTTTCCTAGAAATTTTGTTATTGCTTAGTGCTCAGAGCTTTTATTTTCTAAATCATTTGTAATGCTAATGAACAGGTGCAATAAATGAGGCAGACACTGTATTAATATAGATAATTAACATGTTTGTTATTTATAATAATGTATTTCTGATGAACACACAGATCGCTTCAGTACAAATTAGAATCCACCTTTGTGCTTATTATATTTAAAACAATATATTTAAATGTAGTACTTCCTTTTGGTCTGTATGTTGAGGACTGCAATTGGCAAAGATACATGAATACATTGATAATTAAGAAAAGGGTTTTCAAAGGTAATAAAATATTGCTTCTCCCAGCTGTAAGACGCAATATGATTATTATAATGCAAATAATACAAAGCATGGTGTAAGACACAACCAAAAAAAAAAAAAACAGCAACTTTATATCTCGCCCAATTGTTGATTCATTATGCCTAAAATGTGGAAATCACTAGACAATTGCTAATAGTTCCAATTTCCACAAACAACCTTGTGTGTTTTTGGCTTAATTATTTAATTATTACTCCAGATACTGGCGTAATAGCCAAACTCAAAATACTCTATCGGTTAGATTCTTCTAGCTGCTATTGTGTGGCTATGAACTCACAATGACGTACACTAAGCATTGCGCATTTCCTAAGCTTCATCATTTTTGGTGGTGCTGTTTAATGTTAATGATCCTTAATAAAATTTTAAATATGTTTATTAAAATAAAAAAAACCTCCGCAAATAACTTTTGTGGTAGACAAATTGTGAGCACAGTGTTTATGCAGTAAATAAAGCCTTGTTGTAGACATGACAAACTAGAAAGAATCAGTACAACAGTCAATGACAGACTGACTTTTTATGTCATAAAAAAAACATTCTTGTGTTTCATAAATGTTCTCTTTCTTTTGCAGGTTTTACATAGAGAGCATATCTTATCTAAAGGACAATGCTACAATTGAATTATTCTTCCTTAATGCAAAATCCTGTATATATAAGGTAATGTATTTTAATTTGCTTCATAACCTTGTCACGTTTATCACCCCCATGGCGGCTCCCATTATCCTAACACAGTGATTGCCACAATATGTGTGGATTTCTTAGCACTCCATGCTAAGGGAAAGTAATATATTGGGTATCTGGAAGATCATTCCTCTGTATGTGTTTGAGGACAAATCAGTTATACAACTCACTACTATGAGACTGGTCATAACGTCCCAAGGGCTGAGTAAATCAAAGACAATTGATATACTTTAAATAGCTGTACTGTCTAAAAGTATGTCTTTGTAATATGTAATACAATTGTCCTAATAATCCTACACAATTCATATGAGCCAAATTGTGACTAAGCATTAAATAGGACACTATGCATGGAAATAGAGCAAATTGTGTGAAATGTTAAATCCATGAAAAATTATTTTATGTTAGAGTACCTCATGTGGTCATCTTCTTACAAAGAAAGGGAGACCGTAAAGAGATTATCCCTGAGGTCTTTCAATCTATGTTTTTTTGACTCACAAAATGGAAGTTAAAGCAAAAAAAATGAGCAGTAACTGATAATGCCTAATTTATTAAAACATATTTTCAAGTATAAAGTATGAAGGAATTTTTTTTTTTTTTTTGACCATTGACATGCATTATCCACCAGGGGGCAGTGTTTGTTCATTGTAATCTGTATCGGAAATTGCAATGCTGCCAACTTAAGTTTAGTTCTGTCTCCAGCCCCCTTCTACGCTAAGAAAATATTTTGATAGCGTTATGATATAAATCTAAGAATATATACATAAATAAGCAAATAAAGACCAGTCATTATTAACAGACATGGTTTTTGATCCACAAGTGCACTCATTATTTAATTTAATTATGTCTTAAAATAGATAAACTCTTCTGCGTACATTAATCCTTTCCCTCTCTCTTCAGTGGTATATCCAGGGATGTTGCTAAGTCCCTTAAAAAAAGCTCTGCATAAATTCCCTGCAAAGGAGCTAGTCTTGCACTGCAGGGCTTACTCACAAGAGCTAATGCACATTCTGCTTTAGTAGTGGAAGTGGGAAGCGGCACCTGATTAATGTTCTAAAATATAAATGTATTTTTTAAAAAGGTACATACATTTTTTATGAACGGGAAGCTGTTGATTGGCTCAGAGCACCCCTAACCCGGTGGCAGTGCCTGCGTCCTCTATACGAATTTAAGACACCAGATATTTTTGGGAACTGCCAGGAATGGCACTAGATGGCACTCTTAGAGGTTAAACGATTTGTGAATTTGTGTGGTAAGAAAGCACCAGGGACCTCCTGATAATGTAATAACATAACAATTTCATTCCAATTAAGTTGTTATGGTACCCAAACTGGTACCACAATTGCCCGACTACTCATTTGCACCAAATATTTAACTTGCATGCCTCAGCTATGTAACCTAGTAAGCTGCTTGACTGACACCTTTATCTCTTAGATAGTGAGATAGAAAGTGAGTACAAAACTCACAGATAGACAGACTTGGAGGGAAGGTAGTTACATCAAAAGAGCAAAACGTTAATTTTCCATAGTCAAGGTTGAGGACATAGTGAGAAGATCTGTCTGTGTATGTTTGTCTATCCATCCCTTTATTTGTTGGCATATATTGCAAATAAAAACAGGTCAATGTATTCTTCTGTGTGCTGTCCCTGTTTTTATATACCACCGGGCAAAGAGGATGAAAGATTCATTCATCTCTCTGTTCCTTAACTATAAAAGAGAAGAAAAATATTGTGCTCCATCTCTCTATAAACCCTCAGGAGACGAGACATCTCCCTGTTTCCTCACTACAAATCACCAAGGCATTCCTCTATAAACTTTCATTATATATCCCATAATCCCATAGGAACTGTCCCCTGGATCGCATCCAGCATTGTAAAACTTGCAGCTGTTGGAGTGGGTTGTGTACAAACACCTGTAGAGTGTTTCAGCATAGAGACATGCATCTCTCACCTCCCATCAGACATCCACTAGGAAAGGGGAATATAGTAATAACAGATAGTATTATTATAATAATTTATATTTCACCAATGCATCACTTTTTTGGAAATGACACCATTGTATAATATCTTAACCCCTTAAGGGCACATGACATGTGTGACATGTCATGATTCCCTTTTATTCCAGAAGTTTGGTCCTTAAGGGGTTAAAGACACAGCTTCAGTTTTCTTGTTTTGCATTTAAGGACAATTTTTGCACTGTGTGTGTTCAAGTGTAATTTCCATCTTTCTTATTTATTGTACCAACACATATCATATACTGTTTTTCAAAGTACAAAACAGCCTTTAACCCCTTAAGGACACATGACGGAAATATTCAGTCATGATTCCCTTTTATTCCAGAAGTTGTGTCCTTAAGGGGTTAATTTGATATGTTATTATTATTGGTATTATTTGGTACATATATAAATTCTAATTTTTTATAAAAAAATAAAATTCACGCAGTTGTGGCAATAATAATTTGTGCAGCTTATGAAAAGTCATTCAAAATAAATTAATATGTCCCGATCTACAGATTACATCATACAAAAATATGTTTTCTGTTTATTTTTGGTTGCTACAGGCCACACGATACAATGATTAAAATACAATTTCAATGTGGTCCGATTTTAATATTTGGCATGTTTGTCTTGCAAGTTTAAAAGCCATCACAAAAAATTAAATTGCCACAGCACTGATCAAAATGGCACAGGGCATGGAGAGAGACCCTGCATAGTAGCCAGTCCAGAATCATTGTTGCTGAGCACAATCTCTAAGTTGTGGGCCATGTTAACAGCATTATAGGCCCCAGGCCAAAGCCCCTAACCTCTGCTGCACTATTCACCCTAGTAAACGCTGAAATAGCATGTGCTGAATAGAAGGAAAGAGGCACTGTTGTTTCTCTGGAAGTGACAATTCTTTTTTAAAAGTCACCTATTAACGCTCTGTTTTATTTCAAATATACTAGAAAGATTTGGCAAATCACTTCATTGTCTATTGCAGTCCAAGCACAGCGGGCCACACATTGCAAATGAGGACGATAAATTGAAACTTTATTTTGTTACTCTCTTTCTCTATGCTGATTACCTGATGCTAGGGCAGGGGTAGGCAACCTACGGCACTAGTGCCATGCACGGCACTCAAGGCTGCTAGAGCCAAACAAGCTCTGGCCTATCAGAAGTCCCAGTATCAGATATCTGCTAATACAAAGAGATGGTGAAATACAATCCTCAATTTATGCATTACAACACATAGAGTAAGTGATTTCAGATCACTTCCTCCCAGCACTTGTGAATGGAAATCCATACTATAGTAGAGCAGCCCGCAGCTGCTATTGCAGCTCCTGTCCTTGACCTGTACCTGGCCAGCCTGGTCCCCACTGGAACCCAGGGAAGCCACCCACACTGCTAGATTTACACAGACCGGCAGAATAACCCTCCCCTCATACAAATAATATGAACAGCCCACAAAAATGCAACACCACTAACAATCCACATGCATGCACACAACCCCACATGCAGCATCTCACGTGCAATACTCCAAACAGCCCCCACACACTACCAAACACACAATGTGACATATCCATCCATACACAATTCCACAAGCAACCCCCATACACAGCCCACATTCATATGTATCATACACAATACCATAAACTACGCATGAACATATACAATCTAATAGCTCATATACTCACAAATACAATGATACAAAGCAATTACAGTAAAAATAACACGAGCAGAATACGGCAGCATACACACCTCAATTTAAAAAAATAGGATCGGCACGCTACGGGACATCACACTCCTATATCGGCACAGTGCTGCTAAAAGGTTGCCTACCCCTGTGCTAGGGACATAGCAAACCACAATGACTAACAGGGAGCGGAGCTAAGATGGAGGAACCCTGTTAAAGGATAATGAGATGTTGATTTCTAAATTATATTAATTTTTTTACACCTCACAAATAGCACATATTTGTTAGATATAGAATATAAGTAAACCATTTCTGAAAAGTGACATTTCCCCTTTTAGACATATCAAAAGGGTGGATTTTGAGTCAGTTGAGTCACTGAAGCTTACTGTACATTATGGGGGAAAAAACTCTGTGACTGAGCATTATTAGATGGGGAAATCACTGACACTGACTGGGCTTCACGGGGAAATGACTAGTTGTATTTAAAAATGGAACATCTTTTACATTAATTTTCATAATCCTCCCAGGACTCAGTAAGTGGAAGTAACCTCCCTGCCTTTTCTCTGCTTGTCCCTGCAGCAGGAGCAGATTCAGTACAGTGTGTTCCTGAGGAGTGTGGGTGTACATTTTAACACAAAGAGGACAAGGTCACATTAGGCCCAGAGCAGCCCCAGCAAGCAATTAGAAGCATGCCAGGGGACTTTTTGCCAAGAAGTAATCTAGAGCGGTCTGTAGTCTGTTGAAAATGACATTCCTGTTGACTAAACTCTATTGTTTTAGAACAGAATTTGGTTTGGTGCAGATAAGCAACTTCCTGACTGAAAACTGTCAATACGTTGCATTATGAACAGCCATTAATTTGTTTTTCAGTCATGATTTGACAGACTTTACTGCTGTTAAGATGTTTGTTTTTAGCTGGAGAAGAGAAAATATATGAGTGGTTACTGCTCCAATGTAACAGCTGGAATAATGAGCATATCTATACCATTCCTGATTACATGAATAGATTATATTTTTGCTATATCAATAAACTGCCATGTACTTCTCGGTGACCGTCCCTCTGCATATCCGTCATCACATGCATAGGGTTGTTTGGATGGACAATAGTGAAGTTGACTCCTGGGCTTATCCAAGCTTGTTTACCTGACAGATTTTTTATTTTTATAACATATTGACCGACAATGCTTCCTCCTAGACTGGATTATTTCATTGTTACTTCAATAGGCTTTCTGTGCAGTGCATATTAGTAAGGATGGATTCAAACTTTCAGTTATTCATTAAACAGTAAATTGTCAGGATTTAAAATTATTGTCAAGTTTTAGAATTCACTTTCAATATATTTAGCTGTGTTTTCTGTTTAGTTTTGTTTTGTTCCTCTAAATTGGGAATCGTGAATACCCGATAACCCACGCTTTGCTGTTCTCTAAAGTGAAAACTGTCAGGAATTTAAGGTGAATTCCTAATTTTCTGAAAAAATATCCAAACTGAAAAGAAAGCTGAATCAGCCAATATTTATAGTTGTTATTTTGTTCACTTTGAGTTCCAACAATTCGTATTTTAGTAAATTATGCTGTTTGTGTTCAAAATATATTTTTGGGCTACATTATTCCTGGGAAATGCAGATGGATGTGCCTGTAGTCTTAGAATGTGGGTCAAATTGCACAGACCACCTTTATTCAATATAAAAGGCATACACCAGACAATACTATATGATAAGTCTCCTCCTCTTTGTTTTTCATTTTATAATTTATTGTAAAGCTGAAAGAAATAGATAATAAATTTGTCAAGCCTTATGGCATTTTTTGACTACTAATAAATAGAATGTATAAATAACTTCTGCATGTGGTCATAATGCACGTAGTAAGTGCAGTTTAACCAAGTGTCTGTACATCACATTACAGGCTGCTATTGCATGCAACAAATCTCTAACGTCGGCAGTATACTTAGTGTGCTACCTTCCCTGCTGTTGAATGTTGAGTGTAAAAGTTAATCTACAGTTGTTTTCAACTGCTAGGGAGAAGAAAAAGCAGCCATTTTTTCAAATGTTCTTTAATTCACATGACATTACAGGCTGTTATTGGAGCATGCAACAAATCTGTAATGTCTACAGTATGCTCCTTCCCCTCTGCTGAATGTGGTCCTAAACATTTGCCTACAAATATTACTAGGGAGTAGAGAGAAGCAGCCATTTATCAAATATTCTGCTGAGACAATAAGGGATAGTACATGGCTGGTGCAAAGGTGGGATGTAAGGAAGGCTTTACTGGGCAAAGTTTGTCATGTATTGCAAAATAAAAGTTACATGTGTACACATTGTTGCAAGAAAATTGTTAACAGGGATATTTTAATTGTTGTTCTTCCATTATCATGTGTCTATTTTTGACCTTTGAAAATCAAAAGGGAGCTTTCCAGGATGTTTAGTATTATGTTTACGTATCTCTGTATTTAACAAACCTGTTATTGTGAAGTATGAAAAATAAGATTAACTATAGAAGCCATAACTCTTTATCCTACACTACAATCTTAGCTCCCTGTCAATCACTGTTATAAGCTCTATCCTTTGCCCCTGGCAGTTAGCAGAGTGAAAACATAGGCAAGGTTTATTTACTAAAGTGAGAATTGAAAGTGAGTTTTATATATAAGGTCAAAGTAGCCAAACTGAAAACTGAGCTGAATATTTCCAGTTTGACTATTTTGACCTTAAAGGGACACTATAGGGCCAGGAGCACGCCTAACTATAGTAAAATACTGCCCTGAGTAGTACCTCTAGTAGCCATCTGAGGAGTTATCAGTGGAGGTATCCCTAGGATGTAATGTAAACATTGCATTTTCTCTAAAATAAGATTTGAAGGGAATGATTATACTCACTAGAACAAATACAATAAGCTGTAGTTTTTCTAGTAACTATAGTGTCCCTTTAAAGGACCACTCTAGGCACCCAGACCACTTCAGCTTAATGAAGTGGTCTGGGTGCCAGGTCCAGCTGGGGTTAACCCATTTTTTAATAAACATAGCAGTTTCAGAGAAACTGCTATGTATATGAATGGGTTAAGCCTTCCCCCCCATTCCCTCTAGTGGCTGTCTCATTGACAGCCACTAGAGGCGCTTGCGTGCTTCTCACTGTGATTTTCACAGTGAGAGCACGCAAGCGTCCATAGGAAAGCTTTGTAAATGCTTTCCTATGCGACGGGCTGAATGCGCACGCAGCTGTTGCCGCGCGTGCGCATTCAGCCCAGGAGGAGGAACGGAGGAGGAGAGAAGGAGGAAAGCTCTCCGCCCAGCGCTGGAAAAAGGTAAGTTTTTAACCCTTTCCCCCTTCCAGAGCCGGGCGGGAGGGGGTCCCTGAGGGTGGGGGCACCCTCAGGGCACTATAGTGCCAGGAAAACGAGTATGTTTTCCTGGCACTATAGTGGTCCTTTAAATTTGAAATTCACTTTGAATTCACCTTGAATTCTCACTTTAGTGAATAACCATAATAGAGATTGTGGAGCAAGAAATAAAAATAGAAAATGGAAATAAAATGCTACTGATGTAAGCCTGCTTTACGGTGGTATAACGGAACTGTTCTACTTCTATGTTTTCTCCCACATGAAGTAATGCATTTGATTGCTTTGATCGTGAGTGGAAAAGGACACTTTTGAGTGATTGAGAAATACTTCAGATGACTTTATTGGCTCTAATGGGAATGTGCATTTCTAGCTTGCATTTTTAATATGAGACTTGTAATATATCTAGAGACTGTTAATTAAATCAGAAATTTGAAAGAACAGTGCACTGATTGTCCTTCTTTGGGCAGCAGCCTCCATATCTTAGACAGCTATTGAGAGAAGGGAGTTTTGGTTTGTGGGAGGGTAATAATTGTATGTCATTGAAGAACGCCTGCTGGCTATCCATGGGAACCTTATGTCCTGTCGGCTGGACTCAGAAACATCGACTGTCTGAATTTACACCAAAGCCACAGGGTAGTTTAATATGGTAGCTCTTCTGAAGACTTTATTTGGGATTAACAGTATAAATCTAAATAACCCTTGAGTGCACAGTTATACTGCATAGTATTAAATATAGCTCCTATTAACATATATCATTATGCGAGACCTTATTAAATGAACAGTGATTAGTGGTAAAGTGCTAACAAATTCAGGCAATAGTTAGCTAAGCAAGAGCAAAATCCCAACTCAGATGTGTTGGTTATTTTTTGTTTTGTTTTAGATTGTGCAAGTCAGATTTTAATTCAAGTATGTTCTGGATATAGTTTTATTACTTAAAGGGACACTATAGTCACCAGAACAACTACAACTTATTGAATTTGTTCTGGTGAGTAGAATCATTACCTTCAGGCTTTTTGCTGTAAACACTGTCTTTTCAGAGAAAATGCAGTGTTTACATTACAGCCTAGTGATAACTTCACTGGCCACTCCTCAGATGGCTGGTAGAGATCCTTCCTGGGTCATGGCTGCCTAAAATGCATCCAAACATTCAGTGTCTCCTCCCTCTGCATGCAGACACTGAACTTTCCTCATAGAGATTCATTGATACAATTCATCTCTATTAGGAGATGCTGATTGGCCAGGGCTGTATTTGAATTGTGCTGGCTCTGCCCCTGATCTGCCTCCTTGTCAGTCTCAGCCAATCCTATGTGGAAGCATTGTGATTGGATCAGGCTACCACTTCTGCTGATGTCAGCAGGCAGTTACTGCAAGCACCAATCTCCCGAACTGCAAACTACACGAATCCTCCAACTCCCGAACAGGAAACACACAAACACTGGAAACAGCCGAACAGGAAAAGCATACAATCAGCTTACACTCCTGGCAATCAGCATACAATCCAATTCCCCCCAAGAACGAGATGACACTTCGTTTGAGGGTCAGGCAGAACTCGTTTACTGGGGCTACCTGCCTGGCTTTTATGCAGGTCTCCCACCTGGTGGACATTCCCCTAGGCGACCAGATGGAAGACTGGGACACAAAGGGTAAAAGGACCAATCACAGACTTACACATTTCAACCATCCCATAATGCATCACAATCCCTCCTCTCTGTCCTGGAGATAATTGGGAAGTAATCCAATTATCTCCAAGGATAGAGGCAAAACTCCATTACACACATTTTCAGTAAAAAGACACAAAATTACATACAGTTACCTTTATCACATACAACATACACATTCTACATATCCCCAGATAGCTTAGATCTGAGCTCACATTGTTACCGAATGGTGCTCAGATCACATACTTACAGTTCAATCGCCATAGAGCCAAAGTCTTTTCCATAGTCTTTCGTTACACGAATAGGCTCCATGGCATAGCTATCTGGGGTGATGCTGTTCATTCGGTTAAACTACCGAATGAACTGTCATTCGGTTCCACTACCGAATGCAGAGGTAAGGAGGCTGGCGGCTCAGTGGGGTTCGCGCAAATAATTGTCCGTTTCCAGTTCCATAGTTTGGGTGCTGAACACCGCTGGCCGTTCGGGAGTTAAAATGGCCGCTGCCACGTGTTCGGCAAACGAACAAAGGCCACCCAGCGTTCGTCAATTAAGCTGCGGTTAACCGCAGCTTCTGGGCGGTCAATTGACGGCACACTCCAGTTCTCAGGTGGTTGATCGTTCGGTACTTGGTGCGGTAGATTGAATCTACCAAACACCCCAGCAGAAAGGCACGAATACGCCTTTCTGCAGGGAAAATAAAAGGTTTTAAATGCCGGGCCATAGTCTAAAGGGAGCAGGCGAGCAATCAGGCTTCTCCAGTGCACAGTGGCGAGGTTGGTTCCGTCACACAGGGGTTATAGTCTTTGGGTACAGACCCCCAGGTTTTGTGAAATAAATGTAAAAAAATAAGTATGTGGAAATGTTCTCTTCACTATCCATTGCAATGGCTTAAACTAGTTTTCATAAAATGTAAAAAGATTTGTATGGATAATGCAGAAGTAAAATTCCCTGTTATTGTGCAGCATGATCATTGGCTGGGCTTTAGGCTCCAATCTGCCAAAGATAGTTTAACAAGAAATGGAGAAACTCTATCCAAATACTGGGAGGTTTGTGATGAGAATTGGACTGGATGAGCCTTAGTGAGCCTGTCAACATGGTGTGAGTGCACACTAGGCTGACTGATTTCCCCATGGCTGGTATCTGTCAGTGTAGGCCTTGACACAAAGCTTTTCTGAAGTCCTTTCTGCATGGTCCTAGTGCCCTCAGCACAGTGTGAGCACATCTATTAATATGCTCACTATGAGCTGGCTGGGGACAGTTCCCTTGTGTCAACAATGTGCCCCAGTACAATGCAAAATTGGTTTGGTGGGATGGGCAGCGGTGTATTTACCGCGAGGCTGACAATGCATTTGTCTTGGGCAGCACTTTCAGGGGCTGGCGAAAAAAGCCTCCCCCAAACGCCCCAGCAGATGCCATTTCATCCTCTTGTCCTGGGGTGCCACCTTAGGGCCCCCCTGAGGCAGGCATCCTCTAATGTGTGAGGCGGGCGGTTAGGGAGCACTCTCCCCTGAGCTCTTCCCTGCTCAGCTCCCTTGCGCGCACCGCACTGATGCCGGAGCCGGAATATGACGTCACTCCAGTCCCAGCATCACTAAGAGGCGCGCAAGGGAGCTGAGCAGGAGGATCAGAGCTCCCTCGCCTCTCCGCCTGAGTGTGTTATTGTGTATGTCGATGAGTGTTTGTCTGTGTCTGTTAGTGAGAGTATGTGTGTCTGTTAGTGTGTGTGTCTGTCAAAGAGTGTGTGTCAGTGAGAGTGTGTAGGTCTGTTAGTGTGTGTGTGCGTGTCTGTCACTGAGAGTGTGTGTCAGTGAGAGTGTGTATGTCTGTTAGTGTGTGTATTGCTGTCTGTCACTGAGAGTGTGTATCTGTCAGACAATGTGTATGTCAGCGAATGTGTGTGTCTGACACTGAGTGTATATGTGTCTGTCAGTGAGTGTATGTGTGTTTGTCAGTGTGTGTATGTGTATCTGTCAGTAAATGCGTGTGTCAGTTGGTGTCTGTCGTTGGATGTGTGTGTCTGTGAGTGAATGTGAGTGTGCGTGCAATGTCAGTATATGCAACTGTAAAGGAGTGTGTCTGTCAGGCAAAGAGTGTGTTGTTTTTTAATAGGAAGTGAAATTTAGAAGGGGAGTCGGGTTCCTGAGTTTTGTCATGCCTAGGGCTGCACAAAACCAGAATACACCACTGGGGATGAGCCCCTGTTCTGCCTAAATTGCAACAATTTAGAGGCCTGCAAAACTAACCCCACAGTCCTTAATATCCATGGCCGAAAAACACAGCTTTGTTGTGCAATTGTGCCTGACAGCTCCAGTTACAAAACTGTGAACGGAATTACTGCCAACTTCTGGTAAGTATGTGGGATATGCTGAGCTTCAGTAAAAATAACAGGAACATGCTGGTTGGCTAAACCATTTTCTGGTCTGGGATCTTCATTGCAGGTAATGCATCATTGGGATTTGCAAGTTACAAATGCAGGGACCTATTTATTTCCATTTATACTTTGTAATGGGTTCACTACCAGTCTGGAATGTCCATTTAAAGATAAGAAGATCTCAGGGTATAAATAAAAAAGACAAACCCTTACTGTTTTTCCATTGATGAGTTCTACATGTAGTACATAAATACGTAGCATTAACATATATTACAAGTTTGCTTTATTTAACTGTAGAAGGAAGTTGTGTATATCATAAATAACTGTTTCAATGTACTTTTCGAGGTGGTTTATAAATAACAATTGACATTATGATTTACAATTGCCATTATTACAATTGATTTATTAAAAACTATTTATGTAATAGAACAATGTATATTGTTTACACAAGCTGATTTCTAAACACATTTATTGTACTTTAAAGACATATTACTGTATTATTGCTGTGGAGCTCTATAATACACTCAGATACAAATCAACAATATGGAGCTCCTATAAAAGAGGGACATTAGGATAGAATAGAAAAACAAAAGGAATTTGGGTCCAAAATAGGGACTCTCCTTCTTAAATAGGGACACTTGGGCTTTATGCAGTGGCTGAACTACCACGGTCGTATGTATGTATGTATGTGTGTGTCTACATGTGTATGTCTACATGACAGTGTGTGTCTATTATTATTATTATTATTGCCATTTATATAGCGCCAACAGATTCCGTAGCGCTTTACAATATTATGAAAGGGGATTTAACTATAAATAGGACAATTACAAATAAACTTACAGGAACAATAGGTTGAAGAGGACCCTGCTCAATCGAGCTTACATTCTATAGGAGGTGGGGTGTAAGACACATTAGGACAGGAATGTGCAATCAAATAAGGTGGGCTGCCCTTTAGGAGAGGGCAAGAGACGGGTATGTGAGGTAGGGGTTAGTCTTGGAGGCCATAAGCTTTCCTAAAGAGATGGGTTTTAAGGCACTTCTTAAAAGATGCAAGACTAGGGGAGAGTCGGATGGCGGTAGGCAGGCTATTCCATAGGAAGGGAGCCGCCCGCGAGAAGTCCTGCAAGCGCGAGTTGGCCGTACGGGTGCGGACAACGGACAGGAGGTGGTCACGGGCAGAGCGGAAAGGCCGAGAAGGGACATACCTGTGGATCAGTGAGGAGATATAAGAGGGACTAGAGTTGTTCAGTGCTTTATAGGTGTGAGTTAGTGCCTTGAATTGACTCCTATAGCACACAGGAAGCCAATGTAAGGACTGGCAGAGGGGTGAGGTGTGAGAGGACCTATGTGTGGGGGGTAGATGTATGGGGTAGATGTATGTGTGTGTCTGCATGTGTGTGGGGGGTAGATGTATGGGGGGGCCCAGGGCAATTTTCGCGCCGTGGCCCAGTGGTTTCTCGTTACACCTCTGGCCTTATGCATGGTCTTTGTATGTCTTTGGTTCACACAGCCTTTGCTGTATAGTCACAGTATTAGAGCACGTCTTGGTGATTCCTTATAATGCGCAATAATACATAAAAAAATTAAACTGTGAAAACATAATCATATTTCATATCGATTTTGTTCTCCTTTTCCTTTACAGGAATTGATAGATGTTGACAGCGACGTAGTCTTTGAATTAGCTGCATACATCCTGCAGGTAAGATTTTCTGTTATATTTATATCTTAAAATAATTTAATTCATACATGAAGCCACTGTGGGAAAACTACAGCTCTCCATGTGTTGAAATCAATAGTGGGAGTCAACTGCACCCAGATAGAGAGAATGTGAAATTGCCATGATCTGCAGTCAGCAACAGAGAAATAAAACCTACAGTCTTTCTTCCCTTTCCCATCCCTAGTGTGTCTCTTCCTCCCCAGCCCCTCTGTTTGCCCCTTCCTCCCCAGCACTCTGTCACGTTCTTCACCCAGCCCCACTGTGTGTCTCTTCCTCCCCAGCCCCACTGTGTGCCCCTTCCTCCCCACCACTCTGTCACGTTCTTCACCCAGCCCCACTGTGTGTCTCTTCCTTCCCAGCTCCTCTGTTTGCCCCTTCCTCCCCAGCACTCTGTCACGTTCTTCACCCAGCCCCACTGTGTGTCCCTTCCTCCCCAGCCCCACTGTGTGTCTCTTCCTCCCCAGCCCCACTGTGTGTCTCTTCCTCCCCAGCCCCTCTGTTTGCCCCTTCCTCCCCAGCACTCTGTCACGTTCTTCACCCAGCCCCCTGTGTGTCTCTTCCTCCCCAGCCCCACTGTGTGTCCTTTTCCCTCCTCCCCCAGCCCCTTTGTTTGCCCCTTCCTCCCCAGCACTCTGTCACGTTCTTCACCCAGCCCCACTGTGTGTCTCTTCCTCCCCAGCCCCACTGTGTGTCCCTTTCCCTCCTTCCCCAGCCACTGTGTATATCTCTTACCCATCCCCTCTGTGTCTCTTTTTCCCCTTTTCCTTTGTGTGTTTGTTTCTGCCTCCCCCATGCCTTTGTGGTATCTTGCCCCCTCTCCCATTCAGGTGTGCATGCTAACTTCCATATAGATTGGCCGCACACACTGTGAAAGATGATCCTCTACGCATTTTCATATGAAGCTGTTTGTTTCTCTAAGCAAGCAGTTTCCTATCAGACTAGGTAGAGGATAAAGAAGATCCTCTACAGCAGTCCCCTCGACACACTACATGTACTGTGCACTCCCCTCCTGCTAGTCACCTGGACATTGCTGCCTGTGCCACCTTATGGTTGTGTCGGCCCTGCACGCACACATTTTTATGTTCAAACACACACAGATATTTCGGACACACTTACTGATACAACTTCTGAAAGACAAACACATATGGATATTCAGTAGACTTGCTCTCAGGCATTCACAGATACACAATGTCAGAGACATATATATAGAATCACACAGACACAAAAATACACTGTCAGACACATACCCACATATACATACTGATAGAAACATACACTGTCACACACATATATACACTGTCAGAAACACAGACACACACAGATACACTGTCAGAAACATTACTGAAACAGGTACATACCCATGCACACATATATTCCTATATTTTCTGGCTGACCCTGAGAGCATGGCTGGCATGTCTCCCTGCAGCCACAATCTCTTTTTCTTGCTGTCAAGGAGGGAGACTGACCTCTATAATTTATTCCTTTTTAGCCACCCTAGTTTTTCCCATGCGCCTAGGAGGGGGGTGTCTGCAAACTGCCCCACTGCTTGATTGACATGGAGCATGGAGTATCCACCTCTGTGCTCAGTGTGAGTACAGTCAGGCAGGCAGGGAAGATAGAAACACTGAACTGTCCTCCACTCACTCTCCCTGGACAGAAGCAGGTCAGACATGCAGGACAGGCTGATTATCTATCCTGTGCTCACCCTTCCCTTCAGAATGCTGGAACTGCCAGAGGAGAGAACAGAACACAGAGAAATAGTCTCTGTGTTCAGCTGTGTGAAAGAAGATCACAGCATTGCAGCTGTTAGTGCCACCGAGTTGTGACTTTCAGGACTTCCTAAAGGCATAATTTGCAAATTAAATTTGTTTGCAGTAAATGAATTTAATTTGCAATTATGCAAATAAGGTATACATAATTGCTGGATATTTATTCATAGTCTGGCGATCGTGTGTATACACAAGTGTTGATGTGAAGTTTTAGGTGGCTTTTTTACAGATTCTTTAATGTTTTCATATATATTTATGAAAATGTTAAAGAATCTATTCACAAAAACATCTCAGGGAGGTCAAAATAAAGTTAGGGTAACTAACTTTTCAAATTCAGGTTAAAGCAATTACACATTTTTAGTATACCAGAGTTTTTCAATTTTTTCTTCTAAAATTGGCCCTGCATCAGCTAATTTCACATAATGCCGCATGGTGAGCGCTACAATAGTAATGTAATAAGCCAGCTGCTATAGTGCTTCAACCTGTTTTTCAGGTACCACATGTAGAAACATTCTCTGCATGGAGTGAATCATAGAAGGATACAGCTGCCAAAGGGAGCAAGAAGGTGGCACATTTATATTAATCTAATGTTTCTTCTCCTA
Organism: Pelobates cultripes; assembly: GCA_933207985.1. Taxonomy (NCBI): domain Eukaryota; kingdom Metazoa; phylum Chordata; class Amphibia; order Anura; family Pelobatidae; genus Pelobates; species Pelobates cultripes. The sequence goes on along the minus strand of OW240914.1, from coordinate 162,627,850 downwards.
AGCACATTACAATAGCAAGCTTCTTTGTATGGTATAAGGAAAAAATAATTACAAAACACTACAATCCAGTTAACTCATGCTGTACCAAGTGGGTTTCCTCAAAAAAATGAAACCGTTTTTTTGTAGTTAGAAACATAGAAACATAGAATGTGACGGCAGATAAGAACCATTCGGCCCATCTAGTCTGCCCAATTTTCTAAATACTTTCATTAGTCCCTGGCCTTATCTTATAGTTAGGATAGCCTTATGCCTATCCCACGCATGCTTAAACTCCTTTACTGTGTTAACCTCTACCACTTCAGCTGGAAGGCTATTCCATGCATCCACTACCCTCTCAGTAAAGTAATACTTCCTGATATTATTTTTAAACCTTTGTCCCTCTAATTTAAGACTATGTCCTCTTGTTGTGGTAGTTTTCTTCTTTTAAATATAGTCTCCTCCTTTACTGTGTTGATTCCCTTTATGTATTTAAATGTTTCTATCATATCCCCCCTGTCTCGTCTTTCCTCCAAGCTATACATGTTAAGATCCTTTAACCTTTCCTGGTAAGTTTTATCCCGCAATCCATGAACCAGTTTAGTAGCCCTTCTCTGAACCCTCTCTAAGGTATCAATATCCTTCTGAAGATACGGTCTCCAGTACTGTGTACAATACTCCAAGTGAGGTCTCACCAGTGTTCTGTACAATGGCATGAGCACTTCCCTCTTTCTACTGCTAATACCTCTCCCTATACAACTAAGAATTCAGATGCATTATCTTGCACTTTTTTTTTTTATGTGTGTGTTCTGTAAGACATGTATAAAGGTATTTTTTTAGTTCAGTGTGTATAGATAAAACAATATGTTTCTATATGCTATATATGTAACATTTTTAAATTTTTGCTGCATTTCTAATCTATGTTACAAGCCTCTCAATCGGACACATCTCCTGAGTAATTCTGTATGACATGTACTATAATTAGGCAAGCAGTTAGCAAAACCCTTAAAAGAAACAATATAGGGTCAGGAATAAACATGCATTCCTGACCCTATAGTGTTAAAATAACCATCTGGCACCCCTGGCCTCCCTTACCTCTATAAATATAGTAAAAATATAACTTTTATTGCTTGGCTGACATCATCAGAAGTATTATGCAAAATCAATCACAATGCTTTCTCATTGGAAAGCATTGGGTTGGCTGAGACTGTCAAGGAGGCAGATCAGGGGCAGAGCCAGCACAAGCCAAACACAGCCCTGGCCAATCATCATCTCCTCATAGAGCTGCATTGAATCAGTGCAGCATTACGAGGAAAGTTCAGTGTCTGCATGCAGAAGGTGGAGACACTGAATGGCAATGCTGCTCACTGTGCAGCACTGTCCAGGAAGCACCTCTAGCAGCCATCTGAGGAGTGGCCAGTGAAGGTATCCCTAGATTGTAATGTGAACACTGCCTTTTCTCTAAAAAAAAAAAGCCTGATGGAAATGATTATACTCACCAGAACAAATACAATAAGCTGTAGTTGTGTGACTATAGTGTCCCTTTAATGCCCCAATATTGCTGCATGCATAATAACTTCACTTTGGTCCATATGTGTCATATTACTCCCAAATATATTGCCGCATATGTACTCACATTGTCCCCACATATCTGTTGTCATATTGAAATTATGTCTGTGCGTCTTATGGAGCGAATGTAAAGCTTTACTTACCTGTCTTGGAGCATGGGCCAGCTTCACAGTGCGCTCCGCTGTCCAGGAATTCTATATCAGGTTCCAGTTTCCGGCGGGACTGAAAGGAAGTGCACACTGAGTGTGCACCTCCTTTCAGTCCCGCCGGAAACCGGAACCTGAAATAGAAGTTCCTGGACAGCGGAGCGCACTGTGAAGCTGGCCCATGCTCCAAGACAGGTAAGTAAAGCTTTACATTCGCTCCATAAGACGCACAGACATTTCCCCTCACTTTTGAGGGGGAAAAAAGTGCGTCTTATGGAGCGAAAAATACGGTAATCTCTTTGTATTTAGAATGCATTGTCATAAAAGTCCAGTCCATGTAAAGGTCAGATGTCCCAATACCTTTGTCCATATAATGTGTATATCAGTATTAATATTTGAAAAGATTAACTATTCAAAGGTATTTAGTATTTTGGACAGTAACCCTTGCTTTGAATTACATTTTTATGTTCACATTTGTAAAATCCATAATCATGAAAGTAATAGGAACCTTTGATATTTTAATGTATCCTTAAAACGTTACCATGTTGCTAGGTGACATTAAATTAAAAACAAAGAAAGAAAGAAAAGGAATTATTATAATGGGAATTAAATATAAAAAGGAGACAACTAGAATGAAGTGCCTAGCAACAACATTGTTTCTGTATGTTAAGTCTCGGTTCATGGGAATAAAAAGCGGAATTCAGTAGTGCTGAGCTATGCATTCATTTTCTGCATCATTAAATTAGAGGCAGTTCTAAGGACCTGAGGTGCTGGCCTCCTGGGCTCCTAATTGTAAGTTTTGGGAAGATAAGAAGAATAAAGGCTAGTCCGAAGTACTTAGCCCTGTAATTGGCTGACTGGGCCTCTTTCAAACCATATACAAAGCATCAGTACATAGAACTGCAGTGTGTCTTAAAGCAAAGAGCCTATGGCCCTGAGAAAGTTGCAAAGTGTCAAAATATTCTGAGCAACATAACACGCTGTATGGGTGGGAATTTCATACTCATGGTGTGTTCTATGGAAATCATTCTAACAGGGAATGCCATAAAGTGGGTAGAAAACAGCAGATGTGCTGAGCTTTAAAATATAGGATCCCTGCAGGAATTTTAGGTTATTGTCATTATGAAATCATGAAGTAGGAGGAATGTTAGATGTTTGCCGTTAATTCCCAAGGCATAAAATGTTTCACAGGTAGGCAGTGGCGGAACTACCGCGGTCGCAGGGGTTGCAGCTGCAACCGGGCCCATCACTCCAAGGGGCCCGGCCGCCCTGTGGACTCCTGCAACCAAGTGCCCACCGCCATGTGTTGCGGCCTCGGCCACGCGGTAAATCCGCCGGGACCGTACATTAAGGGGCCCATCGGGTGGCCCATGCTGTTAGGGCCACCTGATGGCAATGAATATCCAGGTGGCCCGGTCAGCACTGTGGCGCTTTAACAGCGCGACCGGGCCCCCTGTGATGAGGTCAGAGCGCAGGCAGGAAGTGACTGCCCCTGTCACTTACTCCCAGCAACCACCGGGAGCCACACGGGAGGAAGAGAGGAGGGAGTCAGAGTGGGAACTCTGACTACCATCATGCTGAGCCACCACTGGACCTCAGGGAAGTCAACCTCCTACATTTAAAAGGTAGGAAACAGGAGGGTGACTTAAACATTTTGCATGTGGGTGTGTGTATTAGTGTATGTGTGTTTGTATGTGTGTGTCTGTATATCTGTCTGTGTGTCTGTGTGTATCTGCGTGTGTGTCTGTATGTATGGGTCTCTGAGTGTATGTGTGTGTCTACATGTGTATGTCTGCATGTGTGGGAGGGATGCGGGGACGTGTAGGAGGTCTGGGACGTATGGGGGGGTAATATTTACTCTACAATAGCATATTACCAAATAGCTCCAGATTTGTCAAGACCAGCCCAAATTAGACCCCTTGAGCCCTCCCATCTTGGGTAATGTTTCTGTATCTGAGACACAGCAATGATAATGTCTAAAAACTTCAAGGGCAACATTGAATATAAAAGCTATCATTGAAAGCTGCTTTTGATAAGTTCTCAGTGGAGAAACATTGGTAATTTTGTGCTTGTTTTGCCTTGCATACATTTCAAAGGTTATTTATAACACTCAGCTTTTTGTTTCTTCATTATATAATTTGAGTGCTCAGTTAATAGAGCGTATTTGGCAACTGACTTGCAAACTTTACTTCAATTTAGAAAGAAAGATAGAAAAAAAAATATTGCAGACAATTTTTTTTTGTTTAGATTTGTTATTTATTTCCTACATTTTGCAAGTCATTTTTTTCAGCTCATCTTAAACAGATACTATAGTCACCAGAACAACTACAGCTTAATGTATTTGTTCTGGTGAGTATAATGAGTACCTGCAGCCTTTTTTGTTGCAAACACTGTCTTTTCAGAGAAAATGCAGTGTTTACATGGTTCACTCCTAAGATGGTCACTGGAGGTGCTTCCTGGGGCAGTGAACTTTCATCATAGAGATGCATTGATTCAATGCTTCTTTATGAAGAGATGCTGATTGGCCAAGCCGGCATCTGGCCCTGCCCTCTCTCCTCCTTCCCGCCTCCCTTGGGGCGGAGGTAGGTTTTATTACCTTTTAAGAGGGGCAATGGGGGGCAAGCTACTTAATTGATGCTTTTAACACTATAGGGTCAGCAATATATGTTTGTGTTCCTAACCCTATAGTGTTCCTTTTACTCACTGTATCATGGATGCACCATTAGAAAAAAATATTAAAGCAAGCTATTATAGGGGCTTTATAAATGCTGATCCTATGTCACCCTGTTCAGTTTATATTTAAAGGCTAAATATGCTAAATAGGTTTGTCTTTTGTAGAAAAATTAGAAATCAGAACAACTCTGATTACTAATTTTTACATTACACTTCACCAGCTATACAATCATTTTATATTTGGAAAACCTTTCCTAATTCTCTAATCTTCCCATATCTCCAACCCTATCACTTATAGACTGGATAAACCCTCTAAACGATCTCATTATACAAGCCAACACTTCTTCTAGTCCTACCACTACCCATCCAAGTAATGGTATATGCACTCTCTTAGAGTGTCCCATCTCTCTAAGTCTTCACCAGGGTTGTTTCACTCAGATATCCTTATTTCTGTGGCACACTTTTCAGACTCCCCTGATTTTCTAGTTAAGAGGCACATTTCTTTTATGGAACACTCTACTCAGGATTTTCAGCTCCTTTTATGCTCTTGTTATCATATGCATGTAATTATCTAGGCATGCAAGACCATTGGTTTAGTTTTGTTTATATTTTGTAAAAATGAAAATGTGAATCCTTGTTATGAATACTCTCCACAATAAAAATGTTTTGTGGAAAAAGCACAAGTCTTTCAGTTGGGTTTGTCAGTTGAAAACAGACAAGTATTATTTCAGGATTATAATGTGGCCATTTATAAAATACATCCTGTCTGGAAGAAAATAATAAAATATCTTTGTCTCCCAGTTCTGTAATTGATTATCAGCAAGTGTGAAAATAGCTTTAATCCCACAGCCATGCAAATTCTTGTGGGTCTGGCTAAAATGTAAACAAAGCAAGTTATTTGGCAACTGAATATTCAATTTAATGGAGATCCTGGTAAATAATCTACATCCAGAATAGCTGTAATGTATAATGAATATTCCAGGGAAAAAAACTCTGTTCTTAAACATTGTGTTTAATAAATCTGAGTGACTGGATCGGTCAAGTCACTAAATTGAGTCAAACGATAAACAAGTGAAACTGGGCTCCTTCTGAATATCTTCAATTCTTTTCAAGCCGCAAAGTAGACAACAAACAAAAGCTGCTTTAAGAAAAAAAAAAAAGCGGGACAACACTGGTTTTGTTTCTCGCCAAAAGAAATAAATTCAAGTATCTACTGTGCTACTGTAAAAAAACAAAGGAAATTGTGTCTGGAGATAGCAAGAAACATCTACTTGCAGAGAGTTGATGGCAAAAATAGTTCAATGTAAGAGTTTGTGAGTTACAGGATAGTCAAATATACTTGTAATGCGATAGGTTGTGTCCAAGCATTATTCTTTTGCCACCTACGGTGTAGATTATTCAACTTGTATTTAACTCCCAACAGGTTACTGGTGCCCCCCAAAGCAAATACCAACTGTTCCCAACCCAGTGCTCAGGACACACCAACAAAATTTAGGACTTTCCCAATTATTTTCAAATAGGGATGCTGACAAAACCTGGACAGTTGGTGCGCATTAAGGACTGGTTTGGAAATGACTAAATCACTGTCTCAGACAGAAGTGGAAAAGTATTTGCAAATGTAGTCAAAGTATGGGTGGTAAGTGTTACCCATCAAGGAACATGTACAGGTTCAGTTAGTCTGGGCAAGTGCATCATTACTGTAGTTATTGCTATTGCACTACATGCAAAAAGGCAAGCTGACCTATGGAACTCTGGAGATCGGCTGATAATATGTGCTCAGTCCTGGTTAAGGTGTTTCTTTTCTGAACCATGTAATATGTGCAGTAATGTGAATGAAAATAGATATATTTTTGTTGCAGGACATTTGTAATAAACATACTAAAAAAACAAACAAAAGCAATGTAGTCTCATTACAGGATGGAAGGGGGGATGTTGTGAATCTCTTGAGCATGTATGGTTATGTATGCATTGTGTCAGTCACTAATGTTCATAAACTCAGTCTGGCATTCTTTATGATGTAAGATAGAAGTATGTTTGTTATCTCCCTTTCTGTGTACTGTGACTGTTTTCCGTTTTGTTTTCTGTACCGTTTTGAATACTGGAAAATATAAACGTCTAAAGTAAAATCCAAGCAAATAAAGCCAGAAAAAAGTGTTTTGCATTGTGTTTTGACTTATGATGAGGTAGTTTGTGGAATATTAATATTTATTTTTATTTTTCTATTTTAGGAGGCAAAAGGAGATTTTACAAGGTAAGGTAATGGCTTCCGATGCATGTAGTGATTGGTGATTTGCAGTCACTTTAAAAGTGAAAAAATGTCTACAAAAGGACACAGACATTGTGTACACATATATACACTTTGTACACATCACAATCAGTATTTTACATGTGATCATTCTACTGGTTTTAATATTGTTTCACACAACAAAATATATTTTTGAAAAGGAAAATTCTGTACCATCTTGCTCTAGAAAGCAGGCATATAATAGTGCTATAGCTTGGGGTCTCTGCTTGTATGAGGCCTTCTTTCTGTGTTGTTTTAAATTGGTTTATAACACCATGCTAGAGCATTATGTATGTGTAATTGGCTAAAGGCACAGTAAGGACTCCTGTTTAGACTACATTGCTTTAAAGACTCGGGGCTTCATTATGGTGTATAATAACAGGGTTATTATAACGAAAAACACGTCTCCAAAGAACAGAATGTGCTGTAAATTATTTGGCCAGCATATCACAATTTGTTCTTTTTTTCGTAGTATCACATTTCTTACCTTGAAATATAATTTGACAGTTGCTCATTTTCAAATATATTTGTTTTCTTGGTCACGTCAAACCCATGGGCTGTATATATTGTCTGAGTGATAGCACTACTGCTCATAAAATGTGTTTCTCCTGTACTCCCTCTCCTTTCAATGGCAGTTTGATTGAGTACCTTTGAAAGTGATACATCCTTGATTTGACAAAACAGAAAGCCAGGCCCTGTCAATCATGTAGTAGGAATGGATCTCCTGGCATCCTGTGACATGGCCTTGAAAGATGTTGTGTCTACAGGACCCTTATAAAGAGAGCCACTCTTAAACTGAGGAGTTATTGCAAGGCTTCATATAACAAACATTAAGTAGCAAGTATGTACATTTTTTATACACATAAACCTGGTGTGTGTTTTACATTGGTCAATTAATTGTTTCCTGCTGGAAAGTGACAAATCAGAAATCATGATGAAATAAATAACCAAGTTGTGTTTTACGGACACACTTAAAGGACCACTATAGTGCCAGGAAAACATACTCGTGCCCCCACCCTCAGGGTCCCCCTCCCGCCCGGCTCTGGGGAGAGGAAGGGGTTAAAACTTACCTTTTTTCCAGCACTGGGTGGGGAGCTCTCCTCCTCCTCTCCGCCTCCGATCCTCCCTTTCGGCTGAATACGCACACGTGGCAAGAGCTGAGCGCACATTCAGCCGGTCTCATAGGAAAGCATTTACAATGCTTTCCTATGGACGCTTGCGTCTTCTCACTGTGATTTTCACAGTGAGAATCACGCAAGCGCCTCTAGCGGCTGTCAATGAGACAGCCACTAGAGGATTTGGAGGCTGGATTAACCCTATTATAAACATAGCAATTTCTCTAAAACAGCTATGTTTATAAAAAAAAAAGGGTTAATACTAGCTGGACCTGGTACCCAGACCTCTTCATTAAGCTGGAGTGGTCTGGGTGCCTAGAGTGGTCCTTTAAAATCTATAAACTTCCTGAGTATTAACTTAACAAAACTTAGTTACCTAGGGCCTAGTTCATTAACATAGAAAACACTGAAAAATCATCACTTTATTTTTGTCAAAATTGAATATTCAAAATGTATTATGAGTGACCCTGCGGCAATCATAAATGCTTAGTGTCGATATCAAAGTAAAATTCACAATTGTGTAATTTTAATGGAGGTACTTATCTTTAGGGGATACTTAAGATTAAGGTTTGTTATATTTAGAATAAGAATCTCTCCACTTTAGTTTCGGGCTAACAGCATGTTAGATACAGTGGAGTGTACAATGTACAACATCACAATGTCCCACAGAACATTGTTTCCCTTTAGACTAACTATACCCTTTGCTGAAATCATATGCAGTATTTTTATTGGTACTGTAATTTTTCTAACTCTTTAGGTAGTTTAACCTTTTAAATTTTCTGTTTTAACTACAACATTTATAAAGTGAATCTTAAAAAAAATAAATAAAAAAAATCATGGCCACAAACCTACCCCAACCTACACAATAGTGTGTAGCCTAAAAACAAGCATGTTGGAAATAACTCCTGCTAATCAGACAATCAGCAAATATTTTCATGAAAACAGTGAGGAGGGACTTTAATTGTCCTCTAAATTGAATCATTTTTTTCAAAGCTTACATCCATTTAATCTCTTTTTCACAATGTCATGTTTTTGCAAATGGAGTGGTTTAAAACACCTTTCTATTTTGTAACAGAAAAAATATATCTTCCTATTGCAAGTCAGCGACAGAGTTGCACTTGATATTTATTTTTCCTAGATTAAAATACTGTAGCAACGGTCCACTTCATTATTAAAGTAGAAAATTCCAATGCATACTTAATAGTTGAGAGAATCAGCATCTAAATTACTGGTTGAGAAACTCAGCACATACACAGCAGGTTGAGACATTATTTGGTAAGAGGCCCAGGACAATGCTGGTTGAGAGGCCGAGCACATTACTGGTTAAGAGGTCCATTACAGTGCTGGTTAAGGGAGCGGGCACATCCATTACTAATTAAGAGGCCCAGCACATTACTGGTTGAGAGTCCCAACATATACATTACTAATACTGGGACTGAGGACACACATTACTGGTTGAGAAACTCAGCACATACACAGCAGGTTGAGACATTATTTGGTAAGAGGCCCAGGACATTGCTGGTTGAGAGGCCTAGCACATTGCCGGTTAAGAGTTCCAGTATGTTACTCGTTAAGAGCTCCATCATAGTACTGGTTAAGAGAGCGGGCACATTCATTACTAATTAAGAGGCCCAGCACATTACTGGTTGAGAGTTCCAACATATACATTACTAATACTGGGACTGAGGACACACATTACTGGTTGAGAGGTGCAACATATCCATTATTGGTTGAGAGTCACAAATTATAGCTCACTAGTTAAGGGACTTAGTACAAGTATTACTGGTTAAGATTTCCAACATATTCATAACTTGTTGGGAGGCCTCAAACACCCATTTCTGGTTGGGAGGCCAGCATTTTCAAAGGCATTAATGTGCCGAGAGTACATACAAATTGGAGACATTAAACTGACCCACACTAATCCAATGTTATTTGGGATTCATTTTGCTATTTCAAATTCATCCTCCAGCAAAATTATCCCACTTGTTTCATATGACTATTCTCTATTGTGTTCTTAAACCAGACCTATTAAAATACAGCATTAAACAAACAATACATAATATTAAACCCCGTGTGGGTCATTTCTTGGCAACAATCCTCACCTACCCAACTATTAAAGCACAAACAAGAATTCTGCTAATCCATCTAATCCTAAAATCTTTATGTTTCTTCCCACAATGCTTTGTGGGAATCCATACTCTTTGCATGTGGTCTGACAGTAAACACTGCAACAAATATTCCATGATTGTGTATAATAATATATCATTATCATTGCATGGTTTTTCCCATGATGACCAATTGTTCTTGCTTTTAGAAGTAGCCTGTTTAAAGATGTCTGTTGGCTCAGTAAAACATTACTAATCTCACCAATGGCAGAGATTTATCACAAATTTATCACCCCTGGTTGTGTAACCCAGGGTTACTAACCCTTTCACTGCTTGAGAGTTTGGCAAAGAAGGAGTTGAGTGATTTGCAGCTGGTAGTGATTTCAAAGCATTAGTATATGAATCTAATTTCCTCCATTAAAAAAAAAAGAAAAATTCCCTTTCTTTTCGTTAGAGATTTGCCCTTAGGTTTCCTGGTTTTCATTGTTGTATCATATTACACACTGATTCCCTCAAGGGGTATTGCTTATCTCAGAGCACTTTTCAAAACCATTATGTCCCTGTGCCCTGATTAATGGCTGCCTCGCAGAACATTTGAAGGCAGTTTAATCATCTGTATGTGTGTGTGCATGTATGTTTTAAACATGTAGGTACAATGTTCACGTACATTCTGTGTTTTAATGTTACCATTAAATATAATATGGGAGAGATAGTAATTTTATACACAATAAGCAGATATTAGAGTTGCAACTGATACAAGTGCGAAGAAAGATGTCACTACCAGTCACAGTGATAGTACAATGACAATGCAGATTACTGTCATAATAGCATATATGAAACCAGGATTGGCTAAACATTAGATCCTCGGCTGTTCCTGAACTACAAGTCCCATGATAATATGTCAAGATTAAAATGAGCAAAGTATTACCGGCGTTGTAGTTCTACAACAGATGATGATCTGTCTTTTTGCCCTACCTGCCTTAGCCCCTGTTTGATCCCCACTGTACTGCATGCTTGGTGTCGCCTTGTGTCCATCTCAAGACTTGCTTTTCAGCTTACCAATGCCTACAGTCACTTTTAATACTAATACTCCTTGCATAAAATGCTATACATCATCTAAATCATTTGAGTGCCACTCAAACAAGTTTCAACTTTTCCCATCATTGTGAGTTGCTTTGTGCTTACAAACTCTATGCTCAACATCCTCAGCCAATAACCATTTATGGTTTGTGGTTCCCGTTGCAGAAATAACGCAACATAATGTGCATATTAGTATTTTACTATTTAATATCGAAATACTATCACTATTTTAAAATCTAGCAAAAATTTTGTTTACAGGTGCTCTTATTAATAGCATATTGTTGTACATACAGTAATGTATATTTTATGTATTTATGGCCTGGCATTATTTACCAACCAAAAGTATACACATTATGATATAGACAAATTATTCACAACTGTTGCACATGAAGCTAAAAGAGGATATTTACACACATTACATATAAGCATTAGCAGGCGACGATGGAGTCAAATGATTTGCCCCATGGGACAATTCATCTAGAAACTTCATTGGCCAGAGTTCTCTCTATGTTGTCGGGCATGCTAATTTTAAATGTCTTCTACCAGCTGTGAATCTCATAAACAAAGGCTTGGTTAGAGGAAGCCCTGACTTCCTTTGTAGGTTTTTATGATTTGCTCCCAGTACAGTATAATGAAGCAGAGCTTTGGAATGTGACTAGTTATGCCAGTGTCCTGATTCATGGTATCACCATTCCATAGTTTGTGCCAATCAGTATACCAGCCTTCACTCACTTGCTAGTATACCAGGGAAAAACACCCCAATCCCAATCACAAAAGGGAGAAAGGTAGACTGATATGTTTCAAATCCCCCTTCCTAGTGACCCCTAGAGAAGAATGTTTTCTCATGTCACATTTGCTGAGAAATAGTTGCTATTTTTTCCTACATTCCTCTGGATCAAGTCACCTACAAATATAGTATGTGTAGGAGTTTAGAACAAGGCGGAACAACTCATTGACATATTGCTTTTAGACTGTAATATATTGAGCAAGATCTTGTCACTTCTTGTTCCTGTATGCCTAAAATGGTCTGTCTTCATCAGCATGCACATTTAGTTTACCCATAGTGCGGAACTGTGTAATACCCTGGTGTATTATAAAAAAAATAATAATAAAACGTGTTTGACATGTAATCATTAAAACACTTGGTGGTTTATTTACTAATTAGTAAATTGTAATGAGTTGACAATTAACTTGAAAAAGTTTTCCACGTTGAGAATTTTCCCAACCAAGGCCTCCGTAAGTGAAGTACAACCAATTCATGTGTAAGGGACCCAGGGCCCCAACAAGGAAATTGTAACTATACAGTATCAACTTGTTAGTCTCCTCCTGTCTTCTTGCTGGGCCTCCACCAGGGTGTAACAGCCAGTATTCGTAAAGTGGCCAGGTCGATTAATGCAGCCTCTATGGACAGGAACAATTAACAGACTTTACTGACTGCTCCCTCTTTACTCCTGAATGTCAGCACTGGGAGGAAGTGATGTCAGATCCCTTTCTTCAAGATCTAGTGCAGGATGCGGGAACAGGAGCATGCATCCGACAATTTGGAGTCAGGGCCGGACTGGGGATTCCAAAGCAGCCCTGGAAAAAAAATCTATGCCAGCCCCATAAGTCATTGCACCATATATTGTCGCATGTAATATGTAAGGCTATGTCTTGCCACCCTAGATGATTGAGATATATATATATATATATATATATATATATAAATATATATATTGCTTTTTCCAATATAAAATATTGGTCCTTTCAGAGTAAAATTTTTAATTATACAGTAAGCATACTCACATGCAGACACAGACAATCTCACTGACACAAGCTGATTGATACACAGCCTCATAGACAAACAATCTCACTGATATACATAAGGTCATTGACATAAAAACACAAGCTCACTCAGTAGCAGGCACACACACACACACACAAGCAAGCCCACTCACTAGCAGGCACGCGCACACACACACAGCTTAATGTAGTGGCTCTGGTGTCTATAGCCTGTCCCTGCAGGCTTTTCAATGTAAACACTGACTTTTTAGAGAAAAGGCAGTGTTTACATTGCTTCCTAGTGACAGACACTCAGACGGTCACCAGAGGTGCTTACTGTGTCAGTGCGGATTGGCGGAGATCATCAAGCTTGGTGATCTCAGCCGTAGAGGCAGGGCCAGTCGAGGGGAGACCAGCACGACGTGGGGAAAAAAAAAAAGGTGAGTAAAAACACACATACACACACACATACCATGACAGACACACACCGTGACACAGACAGAAACACAGACACACCATGACAGACAGACACACCATGACAGAGACAGACACATACCATGACAGACACACCTTAAAAAAGACACACACACCTTGACACACACACCATAACACAGACCGTGACACAGACACACACACACACAGACAGACACACCATGACACACAGACACACACCACTACACAGAGAGATCGTGACACAGACACACACACACCGTGACACAGACAGACACACATTACATGACACAGACAGACACACACCATGACAAACACACACACCATGACACAGACAGACCGTGACAGACAGGCACACACCATGACAGTCAGAGACACACACACCCTGACACAGACACACATTGCATGACACAGACTGACACACACACACCATGACAGACAGAGACACACAGACACATACCATGCAGATGCACACACCATGACAGACATAGACACACAGACACACACAATGACACAGACAGACACACCATGACACAGACAGACACACACACCATGACACAGACACACACACACCATGACACAGACAGACGCGCACACCATGACAGTCAGAACACACACACCATGACACAGACACACATTGCATGACACAGACAGACACACACACCATGACACAGAGCACACCACACACCATGACACAGACGCACACACACACCATGACACAGACAGACCGTGACACAGACAGATGCACACACCATGACACAGACACACGTTGCATGACACAGACTGACACGCACACACCATGACACAGACGCACACACCATGACAGACATAGACACACAGACACACCATGACACAGACAGACACACACACCATGACACAGACACACACACACCATGACACAGACAGACCATGACACAGACACATATTGCATGACACAGACTGACACACAGACAAATGACACAGACACACATACACATACACTCACACTGACACACACAATGTCTACCTTGGGCTGTGGGGAGCTCCCTTGGCTGCCGCAGGGGGAGCTGGCTGTTCTGTCTCTACTCCCCCTCCCCAGCGCACTGCTTACTGAGACCGGGGCCGGAATATGACGTCATATTCCGGCCCCGGTCTCTTTCTAGCGCGCTGGGGAGAGGGAGTAGAGACAGAACAGCCAGCCTTTCCCTGCGGCCGCCAAGGAAGCTCCCTCGGCGGCCGCAGGTGAGCCAGCTGCCTGCCCGGCCCCAGGTGCCGACGGCCCACCGGGAAATTTCCCGGTATCCCGGTGGGCCAGTCCGGCCCTGTTTGGAGTCCTGTACTCCATTGGTCCAAGAGAAGCCACCCTCCAGGTGCAGAATGTTATTACATAGGACAGTGGCTAAATACAACTGGTTAAATATTTGCGTATATAGTTTGTGTGTCTATAACAATGTACGTAACTGGGTGTGTTTACTAGTTTATGAGTGTGTAGTTTAGTAGTTGTGTGTAGTAGTGCATAATAGCTGTTATAGTGTAGTGTACAGTATGTGTGTAGTGTTGTATGTCAGGGCTTACCTGAGTTGGAGTCTGTAGCGCAGATATATGTGCTCACCCTTGCAAGTAAACACAGGCCAAGGTGGTCAGGTAAGAATTCACCTGGCCTGTGAGTCGGTGCACAGGGGCTGTGCAGGATGATGCTCCAAGTCGCAGTGCAGATACAGACATAAACAGGAGAATCGTCGTTGGTAAGCCAAAGGTCAGTGGGTGCCAGAAATCAGGATAAACCAGAAGAGACCGGGGTCAGAGAATGCCAGAAGTCAGGATACACGAAATAAAAAGCAAAAGGTCAGGAATCAACAGGAGAACACTGGAACACGAAACAACAATACTTGAACCAGAGTCAATGAACTGACACTGCCCTCAGGGAGAGGCAGTGTATTATACCTGGCTAATCAGTGATCAGCCACAGGTAAACCATGAGTGACAGGAGCAGTCTCAGATAACGTCCAGCCCCCAGTGCTGGATACAAGGCAAGAGTAGACTTCTGGATATTTCCTTAGCTGTATGGTGGCTCAGAGGCAAAAAACAGCAGCCCCAGGACTGCAGAGTACCCAGGTTCAAATCCTCTATTGGGCACTTCTGGGGCAACCTTGTCTGGATGTTGCGGTGAGAACCGTTACAGTCTGATAGTGTGTGTCAGAATATCTTGCTGATTGTGTATCTCTTTCTTGTAGCCCGAGTGTGTGCTGGGGGCCCAGCCTTTAGGTTTGGATTGGGTCCTGAAGAATTTTGATGGTGACCATGTTCCCAAATCAACTATTTTGTCTTAAATGTTGCTTGTCAGATGCCAGTGCATCATAATTTATTGATTATCAATTCAACCCCTTTCTCGAAAATTACTTTGGTATATTCTGTGTATATTGTTTGATGCCAAGCCACAAACACAATAATAAACTACCATACTCTTCAGCCAGTTTGTAATAACCAGGGCAGCAAAAGGGCAAACATCAATATCATATCAATTTAGAGTATCTCATTTGTAGATAGATATAAACAGACAGACAGTATCCAACATTAGACACTTGTTGTTTTTATATATTTATTTTGTAAGAAAATATTTTGCTTAGAGAAAAGATGGCTTAAGAACATTTTTTAAGTGGTAGTAATTTCTTCATGCATTCTTTCAAAGTTAAGTTAAAACTGTGCTTGAACGTATGCCTTGAGCATTAAATATGGCTGCAATGAACAGGTTTGTTGGACCTGCAGGCTAGCTGGGAAGTGGTTGCACCTCTCTGATTAATACAGTATTAACTTCTGATACACTACAATGTAAGTCTTTCATTTAAAAGTATTGAATCAGTTAGTAAATATGTTGGGAGTCCAGTAACACTGCCTTTTATGTCTTGAGCATTCATGATGAATACATATGATTTTTTTACACGTCTAACAGGTAATACCACTGTCATAGTATAGAAGTAAGTACAATAAGATATTTCAGATGTAGAGATTAAAATAAGGGAGTAAACCCATTGAGCATGGTAATATAGGCTTAAAAATACTCAATTCCTTCAAGTCACACACCTCTGCTATTACTGTTGACCCAAAAGAAAACAAGAAACATTTTTAAGTGATATTCAGCGGCGTCATACAAAATAGAGGAAACATTCCTTCATGATTTCAAAACGGTCACTGTATCTCCATGGACAAATATGCTATCATTACATATTTAGGGTAATCATTATAACTCTTGTAGTGAACTTTGCTAAAATAAATATGCCCCATATATCGTCACATGTGGTGGGGCTGCACCAACTTGGTGTATCTTGACACCACCTTGAGGCAGCCCAACCACATGTGACGATAAAATCTATGGCTCCAACATAGGTCAGTTGAAGTTTGGCTCATGCCGTACAATTGCACTGGGTCAGTGTGCTATCTAAACAAATATTTATACATTGTTTTCTTAGAGATCACACAGACACAAACCTAGCGGCAGCTTCCTACATCTCCTCCCAGACAGTATACTCCATCTGCTCCTTGATCACTATCTCATTGATGGATATAATCTACAACATCCCACGTATTAGAATGTGAACAGATATAATTGTAGATAAGAAATATAAATTCATTCTATATAGAAGCCCTGTAAACATAAGCTCTCAAACTCTAATAAATTCTAATCTGTCCCTTTTAAAAGATATCTGTATTTTACTTTTACTGCATAACTTCTCAAGGCAGTCAGTACTATATCTAATTGTAAAGAGCCCTTTCTGTTTGTAGGTGAAAACATGCATGCGTGGGCTGACGTGGAGAGCGGGTGAGCAAGTGCCCCTCAGGCTACTAGCATACATGTGTTGTGGGCTGCATCCCAAACCATTCTTTCCCTGCTTACCAGCAGTAGGAGTTGTGTTGGGATGACTATTGGCATAGGACTGTAGACATAAGAAAACAGGCAAAATTTGTATCGGGCCCTAACTAGCTCAGTACTGCGTGGGTTTGTGAAAGGGCGGATGACATGACATCTTAGTGCTCTCCGGGCTGTACCAGCCATTGGAAATTTTTTTTTTTGGATTGAGGACAAGCAACCACAGGTTGAGATGACAAATGGTCATGACATTCATAGCACATGCCATTTGTAATTGGTTGCATTGCAGTCACAGAAAATAACGACTAAATCTCTTAGGCATGTACAGGTTTCTGTGAACCATCTGACATGCTCCAAGTCGTAATTATGAAGTGTTGTCACACTTCACAACTCTAGCAGCTTACGCCTGTAAAATACATATTTCACAAGTTCTGCGTAAGTAAGATCTTTGAGGTCTGCGTGCAATAAAAGGCCCTTCATTTGTACTAGCCCATTAGTCCAAAAGTTGCCAGCCTTTGCCTGGGTGAAGAGAGATCCTTTCCTCAGGTCTCAGTGTATGTGTTTTTCTTCTGTTAATGGACAAGTAAATAAAGAGTTGTTTGTGAGCTTTGCCCCACTCTGGATTTCAAATATGTTCTCTAACCGGATGAATACCCATTCCATTCACTCGTATAGATGCCCTTACCTAAGCAGCGTTAAGCATATAAGCTCTATAGTAAACGGCACCCACCAGGCTCCCAGGGATATTTAAAACAAACGTACGCAGATTGTCCTTTTGGGCTTGCCTTGGTGGGTCGATTGGGCTTCTTGGCAAGAACAGATGAAACTCTCTTAGCATCTCCTTTCTCCACCACTCCATAGAGCTTCTGGTTATGTCAGTTGTATTTGTCCACCTATAGAAGACAAAGTCCAGATACCAAAGTTGAGAATTTACAAGTTTGCAAGTATATATGTATATATCACACTGTTGGTTGTATGTATCACAACACTAGGTTGTAAGTTGTGAGTATCACATTAAGAGGTATTTTTCCATATCCACAGAGGGTGTTTGTAATTTTGTGCACCATCACTTCTATTTGATATTTTGTTTAAATCGCATTAGCAAGATTTCGTGTTGGTTGCTGCAATTCTTACTGAATATTGTTTAATTTATGGTAATTTTTGCGCAATCTTATTTATAGACGTATATAAAGAGTGTTTTGTGTTGACCTTGACATCCTATCTCCTTAAACTTAAAAACAACTTACTTTCACCACTTACTTTCACAACATGCATTTTTTATAAACAACATTTTCCATGGCAAATCATGTCTTTTATAACCAACCTCTATCATTTTTCCAATTGCACAATGGCGTTTTTAATAACTGGTTCCCACTGACTCCTCCACATTATGTCCTTTGCTAGACTATCTTATTCACAATAGAGAGCAATTGTCACATATCTGAAACTCCCTATTACCCAATATTGACCATTTCTCTTATTTTTGCAGTGCAACTTGTGTGGTCTAACTCACCCTGCTCATAAAATAACAATTAGACCATTTTCACGGCGTATATCACAGATAGGGATTTCATTAGCAGAATTGCTGCACTTTTTGTTGTTGTTTTTGTTTTGTTTTTTTAGGAAACTGCTTTAACCTTTGTGAGGTAGACAGGCATGCATTGTTTCACACGTATCTCTAATCAGATGATTATCTGTAATGTGGCTTCAAACTAACATTCTAGCTAGTAGTGAAACGGTTAATCAATCTAGTATAACAGGCCAGGGAACTTAATATGGCTTTAATCTTTCTGTTACATCACTAGCCATAAAGTTTCCCATAAGCAAGCACACAAAAAGCCTTTTAAGGAAAGCTACAAATGTGTTTAATAAGCAATGGAAAGTTATCTTTATATGTTGCGTTAATTGCTCTGTTCCATGTTCTGTGATACAATAAAATAAAATCTCCCAGATATAACGCACACACCTACAACATACACAATACATTGCATGTGTATATATTTACAAAGAGATTGTGTGTGGAGCTGGGAGATAGACGTTTTCTTAAGATCCATGCAGGTGCTTTGCAATCAAGTAGGTCACCAATGTGATGACCATTTAACAACAGAAAAATGCTCTCCTTGCAATGTAATGGTTAAATGGGCAATTCACTAATACAGTGAGATGTAGGAATTTCATTATGCAACATAGCAGAGCTGGAATTTGGTCATGAGTTTTGCAAGATGATGTCAGCTTACTGCAAGATGATGTTTAATGAATGAACCTTCGATAAAACTCACATGAAAATTGATGTAGCTGGTATTTGCATTTGTCTGATAATGACATGTTTATGGAGCTGTCAATTTAGTAGGTGGCTTTGACTTTACACTGCGGTCTTTTCTCATGGCAGAGATTTTGTAACTGACTTGTGCATGCCCAGGTGAAATGTATGACTGTTCCCTAAAGGCAAGCTTTTCACCTATTGAACAAAATCAGGTCAGGCTTGAAAAGTAGCTGGTTTGCTATTCCAAGAGTAGCTAGTCTGCTTTTCATCAAACTCAGAATTAATGCCTGTGAATCCAAGGCACGTAAAGGGAACCCTCCAAGCACCATAACTACTGATATCACTGTAGTGGTTATGGTGCCAGTATTGCCCAGGCACCCCACAATGTTCGTAGTCAAAGCCCTTAGTAACAGTTTGAATTCTTACCTGCAGGCTGAGAGAAGGTGTGGAGCAGCTATAGGCAGACCCCGGTAAGAAGCCAGACTGTTACTAAATGATTGTAGTTCTCCTTTAATTGTTGCAGTTGGGGATTTCAAATTGGGTGTTCCTGATGTCCCATCTTCAACATCCAGCTAGAGAAAAAGCCTGCTGTCAGTATTACTATGGTAGCTAAACCAGTAGATAGGTGCTAACATGTAACACTGTAAAACAACAACCAAACATTAACCCCTTAAGGACACATGACATGTGTGACATGTCATGATTCCCTTTTATTCTGGAAGTTTGGTCCTTAATGGGTTAAGTGACTTTCTTATTATCCAGGAAGGCATGTATTGATCCCTTCTGTTCCCTCGTGCAACTGGTTGAAATTATTAGTCGTGTCACTGAGCTGGATGCACCACACTCACATGAATTATAAAATACCTAAATACCACTGGCTATCCCAATCCCCTTTAGCACTTAATTTTCCCCAAATCTCCTCTGTGCCAATAAAGTGCTGTTGAAGATATAATTATATCGCAATCATAGTTAGTTTAAATTGCCTTTATTTAAAGTACATTTCTATACTTCTTTACTTGATTTACAGTGAATAGAATAAGTAGACTTTAATCTACAGACGTGCTTTTGTGAATTACATGATTACAAGACTTCTGTGTCATTCTTATGAATTGAGTGTAGAGAGGTACTCAGTGCTACTTTATATGTGATCTTTGCTTGCTTTCCAAGAATGGGTTCACCTCAACATTCCACACACAGGAACAAATGGATTTTTTTCTAAACATGCTAATCTGGTAGGTTAAAAGCTGTAATGTGAGTCTTTCTAGAGAGTTGTTGACATAGCAAAGGTTAGCCCTGGGCCTAGGCTATTAAGTGCTGTGCTCACTTTATATTTAAACAAAGTGTGTTTGTGTTAGAAGAAAAATCAAAACTGTTCTAAAAGTAAGGCTGTTGTGGTTCATTGGGTGAGTATAGTATACAATTGTGAAATAGTTTACAAGTCTTTCTTCCTGTAATAATCTACAATAGAATATAGACTAGATGAAGGAGATACACAGGATTATAACGGTTGCCTAGCTGTACTGCTCTTTACTTGCAGGTCTACATACAGTCAGATACGCACAGAGTTACTCCATTTGTTCTGATACTTTAATAAATGTTTTGACTCAGTTTACACTTCTACTCCAGCTCTCAGGCATTCTGAAATATGTTTACATGTTCATCAAACATTGAAATTACACAGATGGCAAATCTGTTTAAAACATGTTATTTCTTTTTTTTTTTTATAGTATTTCACATTTTGTCACACTAGCCAACACATTTTGGTTAATTTTAGCAGATTGTTTTGAGGTGCGTGTTGTTTGTATTAATGATTACCAATATCTCTGGAGTTTTTATTCGCTAAACTTGGAATTAGGGTAAATTTCCAAGTTAATTCAAAATAGTATGCCAAAATATCCATGTATGCAAATATAACAGGGATGGACATTTTCCAGTTTGTCTATTATGACCTTCAGTTGCCAAATAAGTGGGGGAAAAACACTATTAAAAGAGTAAATTACAAGATTAGGTTATTTACTAAAGTGAGAATTCAAAGTGAATTGCAAGTGAATTTCAAATTTAAATGTAAAATCGCTACACTGGAAAAGTCAGCTATGCTTTCAGATCAGCTACTCTGGGCTTAAATTTGAAATTCACATTTAAATCTCACATTAAAGGACCACTAGAGGCACCCTGACCACTTCAGCTCAATGAAGTGGTCTGGGTGCCAGGTTGTCCTAGTTGAAACTCCTATGTTTATAACAGGGTTAATCCAGCCTCTAGTGGCTGTCTCATTGCCAGCCGCTAGAGGCGCTTCCGCACTTCTCACTGTGATTTTCACAGTGAGAAGACGCCAGCGTCCATAGGAAAGCATTGAGAATGCTTTCCTATGGACTGGCTGAATGCGCACGCGGCTTTTGCCGCGCATGCGCATTCAGCCGGTGACGTCAGAAGAGGGAGGAGGGTCCCCAGCGCCGAGAGTGGGGGCACCCTCAGGGCACTATAGTGCCAGGAAAATGAGTTTGTATTCTGGCACTATAGTGGTCCTTAAATAAATAATCCCAATAGTGTTATAAATGATAAATTAAATTATCGAAAGCTGTAATATTTAGTCATGAGCACTCCTATGTATGATTAAAGGAAAACCATAGTGCTAGGAAAAAAACGTTGTTTTCCTACCACTATAGCTTCCCAAATCGACTCCCTCTCGTCTTTGTCTCGCCCCCATGGTGCAGAAGTAGATAAAAAAAAACCTTTGATCACTTGCCTTATTCCAGTGCCGATGTCCCTTGGCGCTGGTTCAGACTCTGCTTCTGCTCCTTCTCCACCAATGTCAGCCAGTGGGGAGAGGGAGGGGAGAGACCAAATGTGCATTGGCTGCGAGCGCCGCGCTCACATTTTTAATGGAACATTTTAGTTATGAAGAAAGGTTAACAAATTTAAATCTGTGTAGTTTAGAAATATGATACCTCAGAGGGGATATGATAGCATAATACAAATATATTCGTGTCCAATACAAACCATTGTCTGAAAATCTACCCATAAACAGGACTATATATAGAACATGCGGTAATACATTTAGACTGGAAGAAAGGAGATTTTGTCTAAGACAAAAGAAAGGGTTTCTTAAAGTAAGAACAATAAGTATGTGGAATTCTCTACCTGAATAGATGGTTTTACATACGTTTAACCCCTTAAGGACCAAACTTCTGGAATAAAAGGGAATCATGACATGTCACACATGTCATGTGTCCTTAAGGGGTTAAACACCAACTTCATGAATACTTGTAAAACATAATATTCAGGGTTATAAATTTGAATTTGTGGCGCAATAGCTTCTTGATCCAAGGAGAGATCTGACTGCCATTCTGGGGTCAAGAAGGATTTTTTTCCTAGTTTGTTGCAAAATTGGAAGTGCTTCAAACTGTTTTATTTCCCCCCTTCTTTTGGATCAATAGCAAAAGCAGATGCGAGAAAGGATGAACTTGATGGATGCATGCCTCTTTTCAACTTTGTTACTATGTATGAAACTCAGTTAGACTTTAGATATTCGGAATAGATTTTAAAGTGTGATCCAATATCACGTTAATGTGATCTGAATGCTCAGCTGCTTTCTCAATAGTACAGTGATATATCTTGTGGATGAGACCATTCAGCCAGATAATCTCTTCCTCCATGGGTGCCATAAAGATTTCTGGTTTGTAATAATGTAGTGATAGGGAGTAAGCCAGAGTTACCCAGAGTACATTCTGTAAGAGGTCTTGCATACAATATAACCAACTGTTTTTCAGCTAGATGGCCATGACACCAGATACATCAATCTGCTTATTAATGTTAAATAGGAGATCTATACAAGTCCAGTTTGATATGGCAACTCCTAAAACACACAAAAACACACCCTCGGATGGTGAAAAATTGCCACAATCTAAATGTAGGATGAACATATGATATGTTTTAAATGTCTCAACAGAATTTGTTGGATAATGGTTTAAAAACTGATATTTAAGAGCTGGCAATGACTGTATGGTTCAAAATATTTGCACTGCTGTTTACTTATGTTAAATACTGTGAAAATGTGGTACATTTGTTAGCACCCCTTTAATCCGTCCTTATATACCCTTGTATACACATTGCATTTACCTTGTATGTTGTGGAAGCCCCGTGCCTCACCTATTCTTCCATTTGCCTACCTGTATTGTAAACCTGTAATAATTGAATTATTTATAGTTGAACATAACATGTTGGCTGTTTATGAATACAATGTAATAAAATAAGAAATGCCTCATGTGCAATTGAAAACTGGAAAATTGAAACAGGGCATATAATAACATACATCACGTTTAGGAATATTAACTTTGTTAACTAGGGTGACTTTGAATAACTAATTGGTAAAATTGTCAACGAGACAGCAGCCTGGGCCCTAAGGAAGCTAGGAAGGACGACTGAATGTTGTGAGCAGCTGAGAGTTATGGTTTAATGCAGCAGCTGTTGGCTCTTCGATTAACCACAGTGCAGATATGTCCATTAGGCCATTTTGAACATAGCCACACTGGGATCTGAAACATAACTCTTATGTTCTTGTCACGTTAAAGAGGTACTCAATAGTTTGATAAGGCAACTGTTTAACTTGCTATCTTAATTCTTTCTTCATCTTTGTAACAAGGGATTGTAAAATGCACAGTGGATACACATAGGCTTATCCAGTGACCCTGATATTGTAGCAGATTAGAATATGACTGTCTAAATCTATCCAAACAAATGATTTTGAGAAGCTAACCAGCTTATTTATTGTCAAAGCTTGACAAAGTGACTGTAGTGAATCCTGATTCTTCAACCTCTGGTATGTGTACCCCAGGGCGTACATGCACCAAAGGCAGTGGATATGCCAAGAGCTTGGCAGCTTGCCACTTAAGGTCCCCCATGAGTCAGCCAGTTATGCGCTATAGCAGAGTAGGCACTTATGAGGGTAGGTACCTCCTCTCTCCATATACAGTGTCCGGGGGGAGACTGTGGCCGAGCAGCGAGGATGCTGTAATCTCTGTGCTCTTCCGGCACTGCTCCTAGGCACGTCCTGCGGTAAAGCTGGCAGCTCTGTTATGACATCACTCTGGCCCCAGCATCACTAAACAGAGGGAGAAGAGCAAGAAGACTACACTAGACGACAGGGAAAGGAATGACTCCAGCCCTCCAAAACGAATATTGGGATAGCTGGAGTGAAAAATTATAATTATATAGTAATAGCACAATAAAAAAAGCACAAAGAATTAATTAAATACACAACTATATATCAGCATTGAAAGGTGCAAGTTGCTAATCACATGATTAGGTGATTCCTAAAACCTTAAAATCAAGTGTGATTTAAAAAGCACAATTATAATTATATATTTAATTGCTTTAGGGGATATCTACTCACTTCCTGTCCAGCTACTGGAGTGGATCCAAAGGTAGGGAGGCTGAGTAGACTTAAAAAAAAATAATTTGAAAAATAATCACTTGTGAGTGTGTGTGTAAGAGAATGTGTATGTGTCTGTCAGTGAGTGTGTGTCTGTCAGTGAATGTGTATGTGTCTGTCAGTGAGTGTGTGTCTGTCTGTCAATGAATGTGTGTGTGTCTGTCAGTGTGTCAAATCAGTGAGAGTGTGTGTCAGTGAGTGTCTATCAGCGTGTGTCAAATCACTGAGTGTGTCTGTCAGTGAGTATATACATTTATCAATGAATGTGTGTCTATCAGTGTGTCATATCAGTTAGTGTGTCTGTCAGTGAGTGTGTGTCAGTGCTCTCTGTGTGTAAGTGTGTGTGTCAATTTCCTCTGTGTGTTAATGTGTGTCAGTGTCCTCTGTGTGTAAATGTAAGTGTGTATCAGTGTCCTTTGTGTGTAACTCTTATGTGTGTATGATATTTTCATTTTGTGACTTTGGCACTTTAGATTTATAGTTCCTACTCTCCTCCTTAAATACAAAATATTCAGTTTATATTCACATATTTATTTTAATGATATTCTTTACCACAGTTAATCAGGCTTATTCTTTAACATGGGATTAACTTAAATATCTGTGTCTACACATTTCATTTGGAATTTAAATCAATAGAAATTACTTTCTTGAGGCAGGGATACTTAGGATTTATTTTTTTGGCACTCCATAAAAGGTTGAGAAACACTGTAGTGAATAGCCTTACAACATACAATGGTGTGAATCTTATTTTTTTTTAATAAATAGGATATAAATATAGAATATATATGTTCTGTTTCTCACAACTATTGTATCATTAAGTATGAACTTAAGGCTGTGCCTATTGCCATAGCTTGAAATGTAAAGGGGAACACAAAGTAGTGTGCTGCAGTGGTTTTGGTGCCAGCGGTCTCCTAGCCCATTCTTACTGTGAAGAGTCCAACCATTTTTGGTTTGGGGATCCATGGTCAGGCTCCTCTCTTTACAGGTGTTACAAAAGCAGGCATTCCTACTTCCATTTTAGTGAAATCAATTCTTTCTGTCTTTGGATAGTAAGCATTGGCTGACACTCCCCATCCAACTAAAGACAGGTAGAATTGATATCACCACAGCAGAAGGGAAACTACATTTTTAGGGGTATCGATGAAGAGTGGGCTGACTGCAGATGCCCAGTGGACCTACAGGGAGTGCAGAATTATTAGGCAAATGAGTATTTTGACCACATCATCCTCTTTATGCATGTTGTCTTACTCCAAGCTGTATAGGCTCGAAAGCCTACTACCAATTAAGCATATTAGGTGATGTGCATCTCTGTAATGAGAAGGGGTGTGGTTTAATGACATCAACACCCTATATCAGGTGTGCATAATTATTAGGCAACTTCCTTTCCTTTGGCAAAATGGGTCAAAAGAAGGACTTGACAGGCTCAGAAAAGTCAAAAATAGTGAGATATCTTGCAGAGGGATGCAGCACTCTTAAAATTGCAAAGCTTCTGAAGCGTGATCATCGAACAATCAAGCGTTTCATTCAAAATAGTCAACAGGGTCGCAAGAAGCGTGTGGAAAAACCAAGGCGCAAAATAACTGCCCATGAACTGAGAAAAGTCAAGCGTGCAGCTGCCACGATGCCACTTGCCACCAGTTTGGCCATATTTCAGAGCTGCAACATCACTGGAGTGCCCAAAAGCACAAGGTGTGCAATACTCAGAGACATGGCCAAGGTAAGAAAGGCTGAAAGACGACCACCACTGAACAAGACACACAAGCTGAAACGTCAAGACTGGGCCAAGAAATATCTCAAGACTGATTTTTCTAAGGTTTTATGGACTGATGAAATGAGAGTGAGTCTTGATGGGCCAGATGGATGGGCCCGTGGCTGGATTGGTAAAGGGCAGAGAGCTCCAGTCCGACTCAGACGCCAGCAAGGTGGAGGTGGAGTACTGGTTTGGGCTGGTATCATCAAAGATGAGCTTGTGGGGCCTTTTCGGGTTGAGGATGGAGTCAAGCTCAACTCCCAGTCCTACTGCCAGTTCCTGGAAGACACCTTCTTCAAGCAGTGGTACAGGAAGAAGTCTGCATCCTTCAAGAAAAACATGATTTTCATGCAGGACAATGCTCCATCACACGCGTCCAAGTACTCCACAGCGTGGCTGGCAAGAAAGGGTATAAAAGAAGAAAATCTAATGACATGGCCTCCTTGTTCACCTGATCTGAACCCCATTGAGAACCTGTGGTCCATCATCAAATGTGAGATTTACAAGGAGGGAAAACAGTACACCTCTCTGAACAGTGTCTGGGAGGCTGTGGTTGCTGCTGCACGCAATGTTGATGGTGAACAGATCAAAACACTGACAGAATCCATGGATGGCAGGCTTTTGAGTGTCCTTGCAAAGAAAGGTGGCTATATTGGTCACTGATTTGTTTTTGTTTTGTTTTTGAATGTCAGAAATGTACATTTGTGAATGTTGAGATGTTATATTGGTTTCACTGGTAATAATAAATAATTGAAATGGGTATATATTTGTTTTTTGTTAAGTTGCCTAATAATTATGCACAGTAATAGTCACCTGCACACACAGATATCCCCCTAACATAGCTATAACTAAAAACAAACTAAAAACTACTTCCAAAAATATTCAGCTTTGATATTAATGAGTTTTTTGGGTTCATTGAGAACATGGTTGTTGTTCAATAATAAAATTAATCCTCAAAAATACAACTTGCCTAATAATTCTGCACTCCCTGTAGATATGTGTCAAAATATTTAGTACCATAAATACTACTGCACATTATAGTGGCTATGGTACTTAGAGTACTCCTATAAAACTATTGTCCAGTGATATTTAAGATGTTAGATCTTAGATATTTATGAATTACATTGTCGACAAAGATCAGCCAACCAAAAGGAAAAAGTCTGGACCTCACAAACATCTAGAGTATGAGGGTTACTTGTCACTGCTACAGACTGTTATATTTTTCTATTTGCGCTTTTTAGGAATCCATATATTTACAGAGACAAAGAATAACACATGTCTTTATACAAGGACTCCTCATGAAAATGGGGGCAATTTTGAAGTATTCCATAGACTTTACCTGGTATGTTTTAGAATTGAACTTAAAATGCTTTTTTTTATTCTCACGCACAGTTGTTGCAAGGATTATTGAGTACAATGAACCCGTCTGAATTGCATGTCTCAGCCTGACTGCAAAAATCTCTTATAATTTTTTTCTGCTAGGTGTTACAGATCAGATCTACTTGGCATGTCACCTAAGCACGAACTAGGAACATATTTCATCAAGCACAGCACAATCCAGTAAAACAGGTTACAGTTTGATGGAAAAAATGTGATATTACAAAATATAGCTAAAATGAAATATACACAGAAATATGTATATCCCTTCCAATCCCCTCCCCCCCTTTTTCCCCCACACACGCACATACACAGTGTGACTGACACTGTAATGCATTCAGTGCCCCTAATCATAGATACATATCCTGAGATTTGTGAGAGTTACACTCCCAAGAAAAGTTCTAAATTTGAACTAAAACATTGACTGTTGGATTTATGTTGGAATAAAGAAGACTATTTTACTAAAGTCCTAGAGTGCTGGCTCATCTTGGATTTATGATATGTATAATTTATATATCGCGTAACCATATATATTTTTAAATAGATATATATAGATATGAATACATACAGATTTACTCTGTGTGTATAGTACATATTTCTGTGATTTGAATCATTTTGCACAATCTGCAAATTAGAAGTTGAAAATGCAATGTAAAAGTTAATTTAAAAAAAAAAAACAAGACCATGAAAACACAGTAAAGGATACTTAAATGTGGCTTTTTGTATGTCTAGATAAATAGTCCCATGCTTCTAAGGATAAATTCGCTTGGCTTTATAGACGAAATCTAGAGTGGCCCAGAATGAAAGGACATACTGTTTGCTCTCCATATGTGTTTACTAATTACAGATCAGCTTCTCAGAGTTCCCTTAATCACATGTTATACTGCAAGATTTTGGAAAACTGTTGTTTCCTTTGGGACAAGCAGTCAGTCTGTTCTGAGCTGAGCGACATTTAAACTCTGCTAAATTGAATGATTTTAAGTTATCTTTCTAAGTGCAATCAGTAAGTGTGGACTCACTCACTATCCTTAGAGAAATCACAGCCTCCCTTCACTGATGAATCTAATGTTAGGCTGAAACACAGACATGTAGATCTAGGCTGAATGAAGTTGATTGGTGTTTATGGCTTCGAACCAGTCTATTTTCACATGCTCAAAATGTGTTATATATTTGTCTTGTTCTATCCAGGTGGCTATAAATATGAATTTACTAAATGTAACTGTTATGTCAGAGTGCCTAACGCCTCTGGAAAAAAAGACAAAAAACAAGCTAGATATTGTGTGCATCTTATCACCAATATATATTACAGAAGTCATGTCACATCACATTCCTAGATATATACATTTTCTAAACCTATCTGAAGCTGACTTTGCCATATATTTTGTCTATCTCAGAATCCCTTTATAGAAATACTGCAAGATATTTAATAACGTGAATTCTTACATAAAGTATGATGCAACTACTACAACTTGCAGAAAGTGCAGCACCTCTAAACACACCCCTGACTGGATGAAAATGTTCACAGGGGGCAATTAGTGCTTCCTATTGGTTGTACAATTGTTTGTATGCTTTATGGGCTGGTGCCCACTGTGCACGTACCCACCTCTCTGAGTGGCTTCAGTGCAGTTCTTTAAATGAACACTATAGGGTCAGGAACACATACATGTATTCCTGACCCTATAGTGTTAAAACCACCGTCTAGCCCCCCTGATCCCCCTTGCCTCCCTAAATATAGTAAAATCTTACTTCTATTCAAGTCTGCAGCTGGTGCCTTTGCCCCTGTCTGTCTCTGACCTGCATGCTGTCTGCTGACATCATCAGAAGTGGGAGTCTGAGCCAATCACAATGCTTCCCCATAGGATTGGCTGAGACTGTCAATGAGGCAGATCAGGGGCAGAGCCAGCACAAGTCAGACACAGCCCTGTCCAATCAGCATCTCCTCATAGAGATGAATTGAATCAATGCATCTCTATGAGGAAAGTTCACTGTCTGCAAGCAGAGGGTGGAGATATTAAATGTTGCCACTACATTAAGCTTTAGTTGTTCTGGTCAGGGCCGTCTTTAACGTGGGGCAAACGGGGCAGCTGGCCTGAGCCCAGTTACTCAGGGGGGCCCAAAGCAGCTGCCCCGTGGGCCCTGCTGCCCTCTACTATTTATTTTTTACCCCATGGGCTCCCGGTGCAGCCAGGGGCCTGCACACTAAGAAGGCCCACCGGGTGGCCTATGCACTAACGGACACCTGGTGGGCCTTTATAAGCAGGAGCCTGGTCGCATGCTGTAGCCCTTTAATAGCGTGACCGGCCCCATGCTTTTCAGCAGCGCTGGGAGGAAGTGATGACCGCGGGTCACTTCCTCTCAGTGAAAACACAGAGCCGCATGGGAGAAATCAAGGAGGCAGTGAGGAGGGGGGCTGGGCCGGGAGAGCCAGCCCCTAACTAACAACATCTTCAGCCACCACTCTGGACTCCAGGGAAGGCACCCTTTAAGAAAACGGGAGGTAGGTTAAAAGTGTAAATTGTGCATGTGTGATTGTGTGTAAATCTGTTTCAGTATGTCTATCAGCGTTTGTGTGTGTCAGTATGTCTGTCAGTGTGTGTGTGTTAGTATTTCGGTCACTGTGTGTCTGTGTTAGTATTTCTGTCCGTGTATGTATGTGTCAGTATGTCTGTCAGTTATGTGTCTGTGTTAGTCAGTATATCTGTCAGTGTGTGTGTGTATGTCTGTCACTAAGTCAGTCAGTGGATGTTTCTGTGTGCGTCAGTATGTCTTGTCAGTGAGGGAGGGTACAGGGGGCCCAAGAAAATGCTTTGCCCAGGGTCCTATTAATATTATAGGCAGCTCTGGTTCTGGTGACGATAGTGTCCCTTTAATGAAATCATAAATTGAGCTATCAATAAACTGGTAACTAGTCTGCAGTGTCTAGTATTTGCTTGAACATACAAAATCATACTGTGAGCTTGGACATTAGTTTTACTTTTATGGAAAGTGGGATTATTGGACTGTTTACCTAATAATCATAACTAGTTATAGTTAAATCATAACTAGTTATAGTTAAAATCCACTGGAACTTAATCATAACTAGTTATAGTTAAAATCCACTGGAACTTATAGTGTATTTTTTTTCAGTGTTTTCTTTTGTGTAATTATGATACATAGAAACATAGAAACATAGAATGTGACGGCAGATAAGAACCATTCGGCCCATCTAGTCTGCCCAATTTTCTAAATACTTTCATTAGTCCTTAGTCTTATCTTATAGTTAGGATAGCCTACATGATTTGAATAACTGCATTTAAAATTGATGGTCAACCTCTGGCAGAGTATCCCTTTAAGTAATGCTCACTTTTTCCATTATTTTTTTTGCTTTTTGTCTAAACTATACCTGCATTGAATAAAGAGATTTTTATTTTTATTTTTTTAATTAGTAATTTTTGCTACTGTGCGCTCCTGTGTTGAACACATGTTATATTGTTAGAGAACATGCTAGTCTAATAATTTGCTTTCAATTTGGGCCACAGTTTATAAACTGTCTAAACAAATTCTACCTGATTTTAATCCCAAAACCCCCAGAAACACAATACAAGTGTTTGTGAAGCCAGAGCTGAGAGATGAAAGAAGTGTTCGAATGTGAGCAATTTAGCAGGATTTACAAGGAGAGAAAATACACAGCTCACTTGTTTTCAAGGAACCTGTTTTAAACTGCAAAAACATTTCATAAGAGCTGGCTGCCCACATGTTGAAATAGGGCATTCACCTGCATTTTGGTGTTGTGCCATCCTATACTGCACACATATCTATGTAATGACTACGTTAATAACTCACATCAAGCTCACTCGTGTTCTCAATGCTCAGGGAGTCTGCTAGTCTGTTTCAGCAAACTCTGTGACTTAAAACAGATGCTTCGAACTGCCTCCTGAGAGCTGAAATCGCCTTCCTCTTATGTGGGAGTGTTACATTTTATTATGGTCTTCCAGATTTTTACAGCTCGCTTGGACAGAGATTCATGTCTTTGTGGTTTTAGGAAATTGTAACATATAGGCTAGATCCTGTAGTAGTGAGATAGGGAATTTAAAATAAAATAATGTACAGCAAAGAGCCCAAGGGATTGGGTAAGGAGAATATTTGGAAATAGCATGTTGCATTCTAAGCATTATAATCATGGACTGAGCTTGACATAAAGTCAAGTACATTGTATGGTAACAGTGAATAAACCTATTGCTGAGCACAAAAAAGCTGTACCCAAAATGAATATTGCTAATATTAAACACATAAGCTTTTTTTGCCATGTACCATTTTACTGTTTTGTATCTCTTTGCGAGCTGTCATGAGCTAAAAGCATGCGGTACGCTATTGCAGAACTTACTTAGACCAATGACTGTATTGCTGGTAAATCCAGCAAAAAAATAAATATATAGATAGATTTTCTAAGCTCTGTAAAACAAGCAGTCGTTTAACAGTAATCCATTAATAATAGGAAGCCCTTTGAAACAAATCAAGTTCTCTGTAACGATACAAGGAAACAGGTTTTTTAGGTTTTGTATTGACACAATAGCATGTAAAAGACAGTAAGTCAATGTATTTTATGATTTATTATGTGGATAGAAAGCGGTAGAATAAGTGAAGTATGATCCTTTAATATCAGATGACTAATAACAGACCTGCATTATTTAAACTAACAAAGTCATAGATAAAAAAAACTTAGCATCTTTAAGCTGAGGAAAGGTAGACGGGGTGTAACAAAAAGATGTCCTTTGTCATCACTTTTCTTTTCTCCTCATTACTGGTTTACTATTATTTGGGTTTCAATGTAGAATTTCTGTGTG
This sequence comes from Pelobates cultripes, assembly GCA_933207985.1. NCBI lineage: Eukaryota > Metazoa > Chordata > Amphibia > Anura > Pelobatidae > Pelobates > Pelobates cultripes. Next base: position 162,595,203 of record OW240914.1, on the reverse strand, counting down.
TGGCTTGTGCGTCCCTGTAAAAATTGGCAACTGGAATCTTTTTCCTTTATTTTCCAATGTGAATGGATAGTGATAAAGAAGAAATTCATATTCTGCATTTTTTTTTTCTTTTTGCAGAGGAAAATGAGTTGTGCTATTAAATGTACCAGATGCTGTATTTCATTTTTATGATCCTTGTGTTTATCCTGGAACTTTTCATTGGTTTTAAAAATGTATCCATTCATTTCAAGTGGAGGTTCCCACTTACTCAGCAGTTTTTACTTTGCTTGCAGACCATTTTCATTGCTACTATTCATTGGTTGTATGATGGCTTCCATGATGAAATATAGAAACAGGAGAGAGAAATATGCTTAAAACTATATATTTTTATTGAAAGTAAATAACTCAACAATGTTATTAGAATGTGCTATACAGCTCTCCATGAAGGAAAGTTAAATAGTTTTTAATACACACTTTTGGCCTTAATGCTGAATGATCATAATTGTATAAAAATAAATGTTATATGTTTCACTGTGTAGAAAGTAGTATTTTTATGTATTTATTATGTAGCTACAAAGTCTAGGGGCAATATTAATTTCTAGTACTCAAAAATGATTATTGCCCCCTAGACTTAGTTTAGTAGCTTAGATACTGATACTGTTGCTGTGCACTATTGATTAGATTCAAGTAAATGGTTATAATGTAGAACAGTGATAGAGAATCTCTTGAATCTCTACAGCAAACTACCAGTCGTAACAAATTCAGCCAATCCTTGTAACTGCCAGCAGCCATCTTTCCAGATGCATACCCCTACTCTAGAATGGAATTATGTAAATTGTATTCAGTGCTTCACATGAAATATGTTTTCAAACAGATCAAAAGCAGAAATGTATCAATCTGTCTATCTTTCTTGGGCGAGTTAAGAACAGTTTGTATTGGCGAGCTACACAAAGCTAATCTCTACTCTTCAGTGATTCAGATGTAATTGGCATCAGTTGAATTTTGTTGCAGTTTCTTGTTTTGCAAGTGATATATTTTAAATCCCATTTTAAAGTGGCATGGCTCAAAACATGTTCTCAGATTTCATTAACCCTTTTGGTTATGTTAAATCGGATATCATGCACGGGGCTTTCACGCATAACTGCACATGAAAGTAACATATGTGATGCTCTATGATAGGACCAGCTGTGCAGGTCAAGCAGACAGCTTTATTTTGTATCCTGATCCTCTCTTTGATTTCTGTCTTTTTAGCGATGAACTTACCAGAACGGATTTAAAGAAGTTGCCAGCCCTACCAACACAGGCACTCAAAGAGCACCCTTCACTGGCTTACTGGTAATTTCTAAAATATCTGTCTATCTATCTATCTATCTATCCATCCATCCATCTATCTATCCATCTGTCAACACATAAAATTCAGCCGATGGTAGGTGTAACGGAGCTCCAGTACTCCGACCGAGTACCTCCGCCAAGTCTGCTTCCTAGTAGCTATCATGGACCCTGAAACACTTCAGACCCAGACGCTGAGGCCTAACTGGATCCCAGGGCCTTTTCCACCCTGGACCAAACACCAGACGACACATGGTGAAGGTTAAACAGCAACTCTTTAATGAATATAGCACACATAGTTTTAAGCCCCCAACAGCCTCATTTACATACAATAGGTTACATAGATTACTATAGTACAAGGAAAGGTGGGGTCAGACAATAGCAAGGGCTGATGGGAGATTGAGGAGGGACAGAACAGCTAGTTTAAACTGGTCTGGCAGTGTCCATGGGAAACAATAGGACAGGAAAAAGGGGGGAGGGGGAGATGCACAGACCAGCAATACATTCAACATACCCTGCACAAATAATAGGCACAATGTGACAAAACACAAAAGGAATTTGGGAGCCCACCCATAGTGTCTGTCTTCCATCCCCAGTGATGGTGACTACCGTCACAGTAGGTAAAACTCAAGTGGCTCATTTTGAATCATCCTTTCTGCTTAGAAATATCAATATTATATATCTTTAGTATTTACCTGGGACTATTCTTTACATCCAGTGCCCTTAGTTAAACTATAAAATGTATATGAGTTGTCTCCTTTCTTTCAGAAGTATCTTGTAGTTATTAGCCTTCTTATGACTCGATTTAATATTATTTGATAAACTTTTTAAATGATTTAATATTTTGATGATTGATATGATATATATATTTTTTGTTGTATTTTAATATTAAAAATATATATATTAAAAGTTTTTCCAAAAATATTAAATCAATTGTTAAACAGACACTATAGTCAACAGAACAACTAATGCTTAATGTAGTGGTTCTGGTGTCTATTTCCTGTCCTTGTAGACATTCTAATGTAAACACTGCCTTTTCAGAGAAAAGGCAGTGTTTACATTACTGCCAAAGAACACTTCTAGTGGCAGTCACACTATGCAGCGCTGACATTCAGCATCTCCACTTTCTGCATGGAGGGTTGAACGTTCCTCAATGCCTTGCATGCGCACTAGCCACCCAATGTTTTCCCATAGATCGACAATTCGTTTTTTTCTTTGTTGCCATGTTTTGTTTTATGATTGTGCCATTCTGTTATAACCTACAGTTGAATATAAATCCCATAAGAAATAAAAGAAATGTTTTACCTGCTCACTCATGGTTTCTTTAAAAATGGTACATATATTATCAATTCTCCAAGGGTATGCATACTTTTAAGCATAACTGTATGTGTATTAGTTTCAATTATTAGTAATAGTTATTACTTTATCAAGCAAATTTTAAATTCACAGGCAGGGTATTTTTTTTTTTTGTATTGGTATGTATAAATTGTGCTGTCAAGTATCCCTCATTTGCAGAGTGCTATGAAATTTTGGTTTTCTATAAATACTTAGTAATAAGAATAATTTTAAATGCATCAGACTAACTATTTTGTGTGAATGGGTAACGCCACTGCCAGTTGAATAAATTCTATTTTTTAACCTGCTGTTGGTATTGTCCATATACGTTTGATTTATTCAGTACTATTCCTCTAAGAGGATGTTTTATTTTCCAGTAAATTTAATTTGATATTAATTGTGGGTTTTTTTGGGGGGGAGACTCTTGAAAAGTGACATGATACAAAAGGTGGTGCAAAATTCTAAAATCATGGAAACCAGTGGAATTCACAGGTACTTTCTGTCACGTATCCTTTGTATCCATGTGGCAAAAACGGAGATAATTACCTTCCGAAGATCGAGGGGAATGCCGCTTGGCGGCCTTCTGCCATGATGCCTGGCTTGTGCGGCATGTTGGTGCAGGGGGCCGCTGCAGACCCATGCAGTTATATAGCCCCACGTCCGTCCGTTCTAGGGTGTGATACTATTCTGCGTGCTGGATCAATATAATCCTGACACTTTGCATCAGTGATCACACCACTTACAAATATGAACCCACATTTCAGATCACAAAACCTTCTTAAGTCTCTCACTTGTTGGTCCCACCACATGAACCAGTAAACTAGAAGGGTGTAGTAGAGTGCATTTATTATTTTTCATGGAAGGCCTTATATTTGCCTACTACTTACACTTAGAAATACTAATTGCATTGCACAGTTTGTGCAGCACAATTATGTCCTCCTACGCAGGAGTTTTTAAGTGTCTCAGGGGGGCGCCAGACTTCTTGTGGCCTTGATACTGGCAGGTGGTCCAATGCTAGACAAGAACTTTTCACAGCTGCCAGCGCCTGTTAACAGTGGAGCAGTTACAGCAAGAACAGCTGAGATGACAGTATGTGCTTTTCACTTGCTGTAAACGCTGGATATCTGGCTGTGAATTCATTCTTCTTCTTTACTGAGCTCACATTATGATTCCCTTCGGTTAGTAGGAGGGCTCCTTGGCCCAGTTAAGCTATTATGAAAAGCAACCATTTCATACTTGAACAAAAAAAAAAAACAATGCACAAAATTACAAAATTTCAATCCTTAGCCAAGATTCCACAGAGAGATTGTCTGTACAAGTGAAATGGAATGAGAATCACAAGTCATTATAGATACCAGTATTATTATAAGGGTAATCTATGATTTGAGCTCCCTGGATCTGCACACTTCTACATGTATGCTTCACACTTACTGCAGGAATCTTCTGCACAGAATGTTTGAATGGTTTAGTGTGGCTGCAAGCTATCCATGAATGGAGCTGTCAGTTGGGTGATATGGTTTATGTATCTGCCACGGAAATTCTATTAAAATGATGTTCAATCCTTTTAGGGAAAATTTGCTTAGCGTCTGCAAAGACCCAGTGCTTTATGGTACGTTATAAAACCTCTCTACACAGAAATACTTTAATACATTTAGTATTGGAGAGGTACAGCTTGTTTGTGATATAAGCTCAGCCAATTCTTTGCCCCTGCCATAAATATATATTCGAAGAGGTGTGTGTGAATACACCTTTATGAGTGTGTATACAAAAACTGTATTCAGCCAACAAAGAACAATGTCTGATAGACCTTTTACAGATTGCTTTTTGCATTTGCTTTGCTTTCATTTGCAAAATCTTCTCATTCGCACCTTTTTGTACAAAGTAATTTTTGTTCCATTTTTATTTTTTTTACTTAGGGATTTTTTTCCACACAAAAACTTTAACGCAGATATCCTAAGTACAATGGTCACATGATCCCTCAAGCATAGGCCCTCCAAATACTAGGCTCAGGACCAAAGCCCTGCTCACTCCTGCTATTATCCAGGGTTGGGGCCAGAGCCCTACCCACTTCTTCTTGTACCTTGTAGGCCTTTCAGAAGCCCTGCACACATTGATCTATGTAGGCTCCTGCACACTGAAGTAGGAGGTAACACAAATAAAACAGACTCTATGTGTGTGACAATTGAAATAACAGGATCTCTGACTTAAATTCTATGTTTATAGCCATTGCTGGAACAGGGATTAAGGTATTTTTATATTGGGATCCATTTAATATGGGTGGAAATGTATGAAAATAACACCAACAATGTTGTACATTTTATTGGTAGTGAAGGGATTAACATTTTATGATAATGATAAACAATGTTTTCCTTATCATATAGAAGATTCATTAAGCATAGGCATACATTTGGTTTTGTTCATGTCACACGCTTTCTTTTACTTGTCCGCAGAACATAATTAAAACAGAAATGTGATGACGTTTCTTAGTAGGAGCAAAGAGCTCCACAACACAATGTCAGTACAGATACAATTATTCAAAATCTCAGGATCTTAAACATTGCAGTTTGAAAAGCATAGAATGAAACAAGATTTCACTGTTATTTAATTTTTTTTCACCCAGTTTTTTACATTTCTAAGTTTTTCACTATTCCACAGATTTACAGGGTTCTTCACTAAAGTCCAAATGGTCCCATCCCGAATGGGGCAAAACCATCTGGCTGCATATTGGGATTGTTTGGACTGCAAAATCCATACATTGTTTATGCTATTTAACAATGTCAGGATTTTGCAATTCAGCCACAATTAGGTACAGGTTTCAGCTGGACCAAACATCACCAGACGGCTGAAATCTGAACTTGAAAGCTTCAGATAGGGACCCTTCAATGCTTCATATCCCAAATCTAAAGAAAAAAATTTAACTATATCCCTACTGGCAGCACTAGCAGCAGCTAAATAGTTAAAGACTATCGGTGCAGCAAGTGTTAATTTTGTGGCAGCAGGCCTGTGCTTGCAAGCTAGCTGCCACATTGCAAAAGTTTAAAAGAAAAACAAAATGGACTTTGGGGGTCAATAAGACCCCCATATTACTATAGTAATCTTTAAGTCTTTAAAACTAATGACTGGGTAGCCATTGCTGGGATGGAGTCTATAACATAATGGGGGGGGAGGGCGGGAACTAGGCCTCATCTATGGGCATCGGGTGGGAAACTTTAAAATAAATAATGGGTGGTGGACAATGGAAGCGTGTTGGACAATGGAAGTCTCGCCAGAAGAGTGGAAGCTGTTGTAGATGCAAAGGGGGAACCAACTACATATTAATGTCTGTATATTTAAGTCTATTTATTAAAGTCAGAAAAATCCCTATTGGTGTAATGGTCAGGTGTCACAATACTTTTGTCCATATAGTGTATATATATATATTATTTAGAATTTTAAAAATGTTCTTAATTCTACAAATATGTTTTATGACTATTTTTACTTTTTTATTATTACAGTGAAGACAGAGTTATAGAACATTATAAGAAACTGAATGGCCAAACAAGAGGACAAGCTATTGTAAAGTGAGTTCCTGAAATTGTATGCATAAGCAAAACTGTGTTTCAAGCTAATGGATCTCGAGAAAAAAAAAAAAAAAACTTTATTGACGCTGATATAAAATGTTGCTAGCTTTGTTCTTGTTTATGTATATCATAGTTGTCTCTCTCTGTAGTGCTAGGATTCCTTCAATTTTAGGTGAACACCTCGACTGCTGGTCTACATGAGATTTATAGGATTTACACTTCTGGGCAGTAGCTTCCACCTTTTATTCTATTAAAATGTCAGAATAGATAGATAGATATTGTTGTATGTTGCTTTTCTTGATGTAATTGAATGCATGATAAATATGATCAGATATTTAGGACTAAATCTGGGATTTTGCTCTGCTTTGTTTTGCAGTTATATGAGTATTGTAGAGTCTCTTCCCACATACGGAGTGCATTACTATGCAGTCAAGGTAAGGTTTACCATTTAACAATGTACTGCAAGTATAGCATGATATCGAGAACTTGGCCAACTATTCGCTTTCACACAGCACCTTGTAAAATAAGCCGGCTGTTATATTCAGCTCAAAGAACCTTTTTTAAATACTGTTAATAAATATTATTGCAGTCTTTGAGTTTTAGAATGTGTTTCTCATATTTTAAATGAAAATGCAAACTGTGTGGCTGTGTCAATAACAAACAAGGTTCACCTCTCAAGATTTTGATACAAACAAATATAGTATATAGTATTTATAGACACAAAACAATAGTATTTATAGACACATGAAAAAAGGATAAATGAAGTGTGTGTACTGTGGGGTTCAGTCAACTGCTTTGCACCAATCTCGTTCATCTGATTGAGCATCACAAAAATATAAATGTGTATTATATAGCATTATATAATAATATTTCTATAGTCGTGAAAGGTGCCATGTCTCCTGCCACCAGATTGTAAAATATGCTTACATGTAATATTCTAATTTCAATGAATACCATCAAAACACAAATGTTATTTACTGCAAAGTATGTCTGTAAAGTAATATGGCTGTTTCGGCTGTCCTTATATTTTAAAGATATCACTAAATAAACAGTGGTTGTGACATTTTAGATCCTGGCACTTCTGCATCCTACATTATCCTAGATCTATATTCTTGTTGATCTGGCATGGGGAGAAAGAATCCCTTATTTCTTAGCTTCACGGGCAGTTTCTTTCTCAACGTGAGTGTGATGATCATCTATGACAGTGTATTATAAAGCATGCTTTGATAGTCTGTATTAATTTAAAGAACTGTACCCTTTGACCACAATACATCACCTGAGCTGGGAAACCTGGTTATCTCCTCTAATCTACAGTAATTATTACAAATAAACTAATCCTATATGTCCATAATAAAACCACACTTACAGTGTGGGGTAGATTTTTTAATTTAATAAATTTTTAATCTCAAAATATTAGACATTTATTTTCATATTTTCTGGAGAATTGATTTTATTTTTTATAAACTATCTTCTTTAACAAAATTTGATATTTTTCTGAAACAAATAGTTTTTTTTACTCTTAATTCTAACCTCTTCATATTTTTGTAATCCTTTTGACCCAGAGCAATCCTCTGGTCATTGAGCTAAGGAAGAGGAAGTTGTTGCATTATTGATAAGAAATGAGTTGGTATCCCACCACAGACATACATTAGCCATTGCTATCTTTAAGTAAAGTAAATAATGCATCATTTCTAGACAAGGACTCAAGGCAAAAATCACAGCTGTTGATAAAGTCTGCAATTAGCTAAGGCTAGATTTCATAGTTAAACCAATTAATAATTTCTGTCATGTGTGTTTATGTATTTTGCCCTAGTTCCCATGATAGCTAACCTTGGCCCACAAGATTCTTGTCAACTACATTTTCTGTGATGCTCAGCCTCCTCTGTACATTTCAAGAAAACAAGTCCCAAAGTAGTTTAGGGCAACCATGAATAATAATAGGTCCAGCATAATCACCAGTAATGTATTCATAGTTTTGTTGCTTGCAAGTTTTAAAAAAAAGTATATCATGGTAAATCCACGTATTTTCTTACTTAAATTGAGAAATATATAAAAATTCCTGATTCTCTGGAAATAGCTCAGTTGGTTGATGCACTGATTATGGTACTTGTTCAAATCTCAGGGTTGTAGGTTTGTTCGGGATAAACTCAACCTGTTAGCATTCCAAGCTGAAAGAAATTAATGCCATTGAGTACTAATGAAATCTGAAGTCCAGAAAAGTTTATGAAACCAAAAAAAAGTGTTTTGGTCTTAATGATACCGCTAGCTATAATTATCAAAATAATAGCAGATTACTATGTAATGATAACTACCTGCTCTGTAACACTGCCATATGTCAATATTTGGTGAACGTGAAATGTGATGTTCTCTATTTATCATTCTACAGGACAAGCAGGGAATCCCTTGGTGGTTAGGACTGAGCTATAAAGGGATTTTTCAGTATGATCACCATGATAAAGTGAAACCACGAAAGGTATGTTTTCCTCTCATCTTACAAAAGGTGAGATTTTCCATTTAGAGGTGGGTCAGCAAAAAAGACATGCAGGGATTTTGCTACTGTAACATGCAATTTAAGGATTTGTAGCTGTATCTTGATGTGATTTATTTTCTCACTATTCCTACACAAATCATAACTTAAAATGACCAATAAAGACCACATTAATTTCAAGTCATTTCACAACACTTCATGGTTATGAAATTGCAGAAAGATTAATTTTGTATTGTATATGCACCTATTAAAAATATTGTTTATGTGTTTGTATGCAGATTGCTGTATGTGAAAAAAGATATACAAAAGATTTTTGAGATGTTATACTTCATTGCATGTAATTCACCATCTCTGAGAACAATGACCTGCAACCTTTGTAATTTGCTATGACCTTCTCCAGGGCCAGGTTTCCTATTAAGCAAATTACTGCAATTTAGAATAAGTGGGTACATAGCAACCAGTTGCACTAATTTAAAGCATATTTAACCAGATTACTGTGAACTATTCCCATTCTTATACTGTAGAAATCTGCACTTCTAGTTTGTGGTCTATGGATGCTTAGGATCTAAATCGGTGGACCTGTCAAGGTCACTGAACTTTGTTCAGTTGATCTATGTGTTAGATAAAAGTAGAATGAAAATGATAAATTAACAGAAAAGGGAAGGTCAAAATTATGATGTCATTATTATAATTATATTGCACTATAATTGTTTACCCTCTCTGGGGCAATTGGAGGTTGAAAGATGCCTTTCTCACTCTATGATGTATATTAAAATATTAATTCATGATAATAAGGTTACAAATTTCTACATTCAAAAAAGTTATTATCATTACTGTTTAATGTGAGGTCTTAGGCAAAGGCTTGTCTTTGCCCTTCTTGTGATAAGGCCTAAATGGTTACAACTGACACAGAATAGCTATAATATCTTGGCTATTAGCATTTAATGTCTTATGGCTGTTCACCTTTCCAGACTAATTCTTATTAGCATTTTCTTTTATAGGTTAACCTTTTTTTATATAGGTATATATTGTTATAAAGGTTCTGTGCCTGTGATCGTACCACTGATATAACCAGCCACAGTGTTCACAAAATATATAACAAAATACTTTGAAGACAGGAGTGATGAATGTTTAACCCCTTAAGGACCAAACTTCTGGAATAAAATGGAATCATGACATGTCACACATGTCATGTGTCCTTAAGGGGTTAATCTCACAAGTTGGAATTGAAATGCTATTTATTTTTGAATGAAGTATAAGTGCATAATGAAATGGAGGATCTTTGCCATGGGACCCAGCAATAAATGTATAATATATGGTCATCACAGCCATGCAGAAGCAATCTTGGGTTTTAAAGGAAAAAAATAAATTATATGGAAACACCTCTCTGTTCTGGAACTATGAGTGCCTCCTTTTTGCTCCCTGGCAGTAATTCTATAAGCTTTATAAGCTTTGTACCTGGCCGTTAGGATAAAGAAAACATACAGAGAAGAATAGAATTGAAACATTGCTTCAATTTCCCCCTCTTCATTTTCAGCGTTTGCCCTCGCTTTTACTAAACTGAACGTGGTTGTAATGTCATGTGATAAATCTTAATAACAAGTGTCAAAGAAAATGGAGGATGTTATGAAAACAAGTTAATACAAGTTATAGGTGATATTGAATGTTTTATTCAATGGAGTGATTTTCAAAAATGTGACAGTTCACCTTTAATAAGGTGGTCTGTGCAAAATATAGCACTACCTTACTGTGTTAACAGAATCAATTTCATGCTTTACCCAATGCCAAACATTGTATTGACCATGGTAATTTCCCTTAAAGGACCACTATAGTGCCAGGAAAACATACTCGTTTTCCTGGCACTATAGTGCCCTGAGGGTGCCCCCTCCTGCCCGGCTCTGGAAAGGGGAAAAGGGGTAAAACTTACCTTTTTCCAGTGCTGGGCGGGGAGCTATCCTCCTCCGTTCCTCCCCGTCGGCTGAATGCGCACGTGCGGCAAGAGCTGCGCACGCATTCAGCCGGTCGCATGAGAAAGCATTATCAATGCTTTCCTATGGACGCTTGCGTGCTCTCACTGTGAAAATCACAGTGAGAAGCCCGCAAGCGCCTCTAGCGGCTGTCAATGAGACAGCCACTAGAGGATTTGGTGGAAGGCTTAACCCATTTATAAACATAGCAGTTTCTCTGAAACTGCTATGTTTAAAAAAAAAAAATGGGTTAACCCTAGCTGGACCTGGCGCCCAGACCACTTCATTAAGCTGAAGTGGTCTGGGTGCCTAGAGTGGTCCTTTAAGTAGGGAGACACTAATGTGTAATCTCAATGAATTAATGACATGTGTAGTCTTTAACAATAATTCTACTAGTAGCCTTTAGGTGTATGCCCAGTCTGGCTGTAATGGATATTAGTACATGTATCCACCGGGAGTTGATTTATGGTGTCATTAGCATATCACAGTAGGGAAGGTTCAAATATTGGTCTAACCTCCTGCTGATAAATTAGGATTAGCCCTCTCCAGCTGGGAGTATAGCCTATACACTTCCATACCATGAAAGAAAACTGGCTTGTCTGTGCTTCTAGGGTAGTTCTTTAACTTGTAGGCAATAAATGTAGAGTATTCTCAGTGCAATTCACAAAACAAGCCATAAAGCCAGTATTTGGGGGAAAAGTTAGTATATAAAACACAACTGGCAGACACCTTGGCTTTGTTTTCACACACAGACATCAAACAAGCTCTGGGGTTTCTTTGTGCAAAATGCTGATGTTTGACACTCATACGTGGTTATTTTGTCACTTAAACCTACACGGTTCCCCCTTTTATATTTAAAGATGGTCAAGTACACACTAAGGTGCTGAAGAAGAACAGACCATTCCTTGCATTCCTGTAACATGCTATGCCAAATAGGAGTATTTAGAGCTTAATTATTACAAATGGAGTAGGAAATAAATTATCCTGCATTTCAGAATGTTTAGAACTGAATATTTTGTAGCTTATTTGATTTTTGGATGTGTGTGTTTATGAATGTGTAGAATTAAGCAGAGTGGGCAGTTTTACCCGTTTTCTATTAATGTTGTTGACTGGTTGTTGACTGACATGAATGTAAATGGGAAGCTGCCAGATCACTTTCACTTCTTAACGTTAGGAAAGGGGCTAAAGTTCTTGATGGCAGTTTAGTGCACATGGGAGGTCTATGTTTATGTGCTGTGCTTCTCATTAGATAATTGATAGATCTGATAGCTCCATTGTTCATGACTGTAGGTATCAGCCACTGCTTTATGCTACTGCTGCTCCCAACGTTCCTTAAAATCTATTGCTTTTAGTCTTCCTGCATTATGGACACTGACAAAAAAAGTGTAATCTGAAACACAATGGCAAAAAAAAAGATTATGCATACTTGGGTTGTACATGTTTCTTTTTATTGTGTTCTCCTTGTATTTTTTAAAGTATATTCTATATGTATCTTTTACAAGTCTCTCCTATATGGTGTTGTTGGGTTCTACACATATATAGATTTTGTTAAATTTTGTAGCTATTTTGTTGTATTTTTCTTTTGCTACATAAAAAGTGTTGCGATATTTTAGAAAGCAGTTCTGCCAAGAAAGCATCTCCCTATTTAGTGCAGGGCCTGAATAATAAAATTCGTATAGAATTACAGATAGACATTATGTTGTGCACAGAATGTATCAGTGCACACATCTGTCCTAAGAAAGACCAAGCCAGTGAAAGGTAAACAGGATGGATGATAGACCATTTTATCTTATTGGATTCTGTGCACGTCACAGGCCTTTTTATAAGAAGCAGACAGCGGAAAAGAGCTTTTATTAATCCAATTTCAATCTATACTGTGGATTTTTTTTTTTTCATTGAATGACTGACAGTTCAGCAGGAACTTAAGACTATAAAGCTTTAAGTCATTTATTTTATAAATAGATTTGTTGAAGCAGTTACTTGGGGCATGGTGAAAGCGAAGCACTTAGCCTTTAAAAAACTTCTGTGGAGTATACAGTAGTGAATATTACAACATTGGCAGAGAAGGAAGTGGTTTTAATGTTCGTGCTGTGGATTTACTGATACAAGAATTGGCCACACCTAAGAAATATAATAGATTTTACTTGTTTATGAATAGAGTTTTCACAAGCTTACAGCAATGAACAGAAAACACAAGTATGTAAATCTGTACAGGTGAACTTGTGGGTCATTGAATACGGATCATTGAATTCTTGGTTGTCCTGACACTCGCAAGGTGGCATTTTCCTTCAGATTGAAATAATGTTACAAAATCGGTTTATGTAATCCAAGTGATCACCAGTCAGATCCTTGAGCATTGCGGAATTAACAACATATTGTCCCGTGAGATATTCTAAGAATTGCATAGATAAAGAGAGCATGCCGGGAGGATGCTCTTGGTTGATGGGGGGGATATATTATTTTTGAATTGCATGGGATTTTTCTCTACACAAGATCCAACTTTCTGATTATTAAGTATGAAGGTTTGCCTTGGTCACTGGTAGCCACCTGTTGCTCACTGCAGTGAGATAATCTCATATTTCCATGCAGTGTTTAAAAAGGATTGTAACAAGCTCTCTTTGACCAGTTACATCAGAAAACAAGCATCTCACCCCTGCAATGGTAGTGATATAAGCTCTCCCATCATCAGACATAGGTCCAGCAGTAACCCGGGGGCCCTCGTTTTGTGACAACTTGTTCAAAAAATGGAGCCAGGTGCATACTGGCGTCATAACCACTAAAGTGGGCTGTAGTGTGTATGGTGCTTAGAATGCCCTTTCAAGACTGATCAGCAGTAAAACTGCATGTAAATTTAGTAGTACCAGTTTTAACATATGGTTTGAAAATTTAAAAAATAAATCTATTAAAAAATGTATTTATAAAGTATAGTGTCCATAAGAACAGTAAGACTTTGGCGATCACTCGATTATAATACCAGTGAAAATGGTTTAATGTGGATTTGTCCTCTGCACTCAAGTGAACAAGACTACCTATGGGTAGGTGTATGTAAAATACACACTGTGCTGGTTCCTTTGCCTGTAAATATGTATATAAATGAGAAATAAGATCCTATTACCAATGGATGTGAATGATGTGGTAGATCATGCGCCACGTCTACAAATAACATCCGAGGTATCCAACAGCTCTCGTTGCATCTTTAGAAAAGAAAGACATATAATATAATGAAGAAGGTAACTCCAAAAACCACAAACACCACCGTTCATTGTAGTTGACTGGTGCAAAGAGTAGATGGGTGACATCCCCCATTTTGTGTTAGACATTTTTAAGAAAGTTTGACAAAGAAGCAGGTTCTCCAGGCAGCTCCTACAACCCAGCTCTGTTCAAACAATTTAACACTAACTAGATGCATAGAGTGCATCTTCAAAAGATGTACATATGCGAGAAATTGGCTAAAGCTATGTATAAATTAAAAGTTACTGTCTATAAAGTGGCATCATGATATTTTTCTTTATAATAGTCACACTTTAACCTGACTTGTTATATCTCCTAGACAAGCAAGATGGCTTATATATAGCCATAGGGTCATAACTATTACTACGTATTTTGAAACTTGCAAACTTATAAATTAAGAAAGTTGGACAAGACAATATATATTGCCTTCTTATTTTCTAATACATTTTCTGTTTCAAACAGTAAAATGATCTTTAAACTGAAAAGCTGGGATAATAAACACTCTCCCCTCCAACATTAAAAACAAAATTGCCGAACCTGATATATGTACAGTTTACACGATGCAATTGTTTCCTTTTGAAGTTAAACAGCAGGATATTTATCAGTATTTACTTACTGTCTTTAGGCCTGTAAGCAATATCCCTGGTTATACTGTAAAAATTACGTGATTGTTGTACACTAATGGGACTTTCCACAATAGCATGCACAAACCGACAATTGCTTTCAGGGCAAACATCCAAAATATTTAGAGAACTAAACTGTCAGTTTAGCAATAAAAGGGAAAGTTACCTATGATAAAGGTTTAACCCCTTAAGGACACAAGACATGTGTGACATGTCACGATTCCCTTTTATTCCAGAAGTTTGGTCCTTAAGGGGTTAAAGGACCACTCTAGGCACCCAGACCACTTCAGCTTAATGAAGTGGTCTGGGTGCCAGGTCCAGCTAGGATTAACCCATTTTTTTATAAACATAGCAGTTCAGAGAAACTGCTATGTTTAAAAAGGTTAATCCTTCCCACTCCTCTAGCGGCTGTCTCATTGACAGCCACTAGAGGCAACGTGATTCTCACTGTGAAAATCACAGTGAAAGCCATAGCGTCCATGAAAGCATTGTAAATGCTTTCCTATGCGACCGGCTGAATGCGCACGCAGCTCTTGCCGCGCGTGCGCATTCAGCCGAATGGGAGGATCGGAGGAGGAGAGCTCCCCGCCCAGCGCTGGAAAAAGGTAAGTTTTTACCCCTTTCCTCTCCCCAGAGCCAGGCGGGAGGGGGACCCTGAGGGTGGGGGCACTCTCAGGGCCCTATAGTGCCAGGAAAACGAATATGGTCCTTTAAGAAGGAGATTTATCAAGGCAAAACATGTGCTATTCTGGGTGCATATTGCTATATGTTGAGAAACTCTCTATTGGTTTCCATAGGGACTTGACCAGATTTAGCTCTCTGCCCCAGGCTAGCACCTATGAATGCATTGATAGATCTCTCCCTTCAACTTTTATATGTAAACATGAATTGCCAAAATCTCATTTTGCTGACACACAGATTTTTACAGATCTAAAGATGTTTCCCTTGTCTGACTCAAAAAACCCGGATTATATACTTATATGATTAACAAGGCTTGTTGGGAAGATCTCCTTATCTCCCCTTGATGACTTTATTATATGCAACTTTAGGCATAGGGGTAGTTTTGCCTATGCTTTTATGATAATATATATTTAAAGGGTTAATGCTATAAGTATAAAGCTGTAGTATGCTAAAAGGACTACTCCAATCACTACAAGCACCACAGTACAATATAATGGTTCTTATGACAGGAGTAAAAGGAGGCATTTTCTCTGGCAGAAGTAGTGTAGGCAGGGAGCGGCACTCAGTGGACCAAGATAGGACGTGAAACCATTTGAAAACAAAATAGGGGGCACTCCTGACACCTTTATCACTACAGTGTCATGTAGTGGTTACAGTGCTTTGAGTGTTCCTTTAAGAACCTACTTGCAAAACATAAACTGTAAGAAAAAATAGCAGTGTTGGAAAACAAAACTTCCTCTGTGGTGTATTTGATTTTTTGCAACTCAGCTAACTCAATTTAAACTATGCAGGTCAGCGCCAACTCAACAAAAATATGCTGTAATGTGTGTAGAAACCGTTTGACTTAGAAGGTGTGGGTCCTACATCTTCCTAAATGTGGAAGAAGACGTGTGGCTGGTTTAACCGACACTGACCAAACTGCTCTGCGCAAGCTGTCTTATCATAAACAGTTATTCTTACAGCAGCTCTTAATTATTTGAAAGGATAAACAAAACTTCAACAGCAGACGTCCTTGTTGGGTGTTAGCTAAGCAAAGCCAGACAACTGCAGGGAAGCAACATATAGGCTCTGAATGAAGGGAATTCTGCCCATACAACATGGCCTTCAAAATCAATTAACCCTTGTATTCTGTGTGTTACAAATTAACCGAACATGTAAATATTCTCATTCCTCCTTTAATGAATAGTTTGATAAGAAATCATGAGTCTTTCCACCAAAGTACAGCTTCATTTTGTCTGCATTTCTAATGCAGAATTAACATTTCTACAGCATCACCAACTTTGTCCAAACTGGAGCGGAAAATATTATTTGGTGGAGAGTGCTGAAGCAGGTGAGCCCAGCGCTCTTATCCGATTAGTGTGGTCCAAGTTGGATGAAATTGGCATTGAAAATGAGTAAGTGTCAATAACTCGTTATAAATGCAGCTGAGATGGAGGCCATCCTTTGTGCTGGAAAGAGCCCATGTTTTTATTTAACGTTTTAATATTTTTTAGCTTCTAGGTGAGCTGTACTTGTTGAGTTGCTTAGAGTAAACAAAGTAGACAGGGTTTAGAAATTATAGAAATGCACAATCCAACTGTAATAACATAAATATGAATATATACATTCTTCGCAAAGAGCAAGATTTACGAGGATACAATATTACATCCTGCTTAGTTATTTGTGTTAGGGTGATCATAATGTAACGGTAACAAACCAAAGATTGTGCTTATCAAGGCAAAATTAGTACAATGCTAGGGGAAAGTAGCAAAATAGAAATACTTCTTCAAGAATACTGCAACAAAAGGTTATCTCTTGCTGTTGATATAGTATTTCACATACATTTTGTGTGAGTTTTATTGGTATGAATTTTATACAGTCGTATACACCACACATTTCACTGCGTTTTATTATGGTTCTCATTCTCAGTCATACTTACATACCACTTATTACTTTAATGGGTTACTTTAACTAATATAACCAGTACAGCCTGCAGTAGTGGGTATGATGATAGGAGTACCCACGTGTCATTCCTCGGCAATGGGGAAAACCGTTTTAAAATGGTGTTCCATCTTACATGATCTTGTCGGGTCCCTGGTCTCCTGTAAACAGGGTTTATGACATTCATCTTCTGCAGAGCTACAGAAGCCCAATCTCGATCTTACTGCTCATTCACTGCCTGAGCGTGCCTCTCAGGCAATGAAAGAGTGTTTATGCATCGAAATCTATACATAATTGGCATTAAACATTCCTGAAATCTTGTTCTGGGTTGGCTGACGAGACGCCCCAATGACAATGCTGGTGGTACCTTCATCAGCCAGGGGCGTACCTAGAATATTTGGCACCAGGGGCGAATCCTGTGATTGGCACATATATATTTATTTATATTAATATATATATTTGTGTCAAAATACATTAAAAATGAAAATATATAAGCATATTTATTTATTTAGTTTCTAATTAAGACTGATACCTCCCTAGGCACATTCACAATCTGCTGCCCCACCTTCTACCAGACCCCGTGCCCCCTTCAAAAAACCCTGCCCCACCATCTAAAAAAAAACTCCATACAAATCCCTGCCCCTCCTCAGAAAACCCCTGCCATCTCCCAAACATTTCTGCTCACCTCTACAAACCCCTGCCACTCCCTGCAAATCCTTGCCACCCCCTACAAACCCCTGCCATCCCCCAGAAAACCCTTGCCACCCCCCACAAATCCCTGCTCCCCCCTACAAACCCCTGCCACTCCCTACAAACCCCTGACTCTTCTACAAATCTCTGCCCATCTCTACAAATCCCTGCCACTCACCAGAAAACCCATGCCACCCCCAACAAATCCCTGCTCCCCCCTACAAACACCTGCCACCCCCTACAAACTCCTGGCTCTACAAACCCCTGCCACCCTCAACAAAACCCATCACCCCCACAAAACCCTGCCACCCCCTACAAATCCCTGCTCCCCCACAAATCACCCTATACATTCATTTATACCCATTAAAAAAAAACCAGGAGACTCAGAATTAATGACAGGCACTGCTGCCGCCCGCCCCCAATTTCTAATGCTGTGTGATGGGTGTGAAGGCAGACTGGGCGGCGTTGTGCGCCTTCGCCCCTCTTCTCCTTCACATAATTATGTTGTGCTACTCAGTTGTAGCTGAATGGCACCCACCGAGGCAGTGGCACCCGGGGCAGATCGCACCCGCTGCCCCCCCACTGCCAGCAGCAAAGGGGTTAAACTCAGAATGTGCAGCATTTCACAGTGAAACGCTGCACACACAGACTCCACGTACCATTACGACTTCAAATCACTGAAGACATACCCAACATGTTTTATTGCTGTGGGGATCGTGGTATGCCCATAGGTAGCAAATATCTGACCCCTAGAAAACAGGGATACCAGAAAAAATACCTAATTTATCAGTTGGGGAAAAAAAACACATACACAAACACCAGCCTAAACACACACACACACATTTATGATGTGATCTTAAAAGCTGAAATAAGTACAAGAGTTTAACCCCTTAAGGACCAAACTTCTAGAATAAAAGGGAATCATGACATGTCACATGTCATGTGTCCTTAAGGGGTTAAATCTACACTTTTTCCTATACATTTTTTTATTTTTATTTCTGAATATGGTGAGTGGTTCCACGGCTCTGACATGAATGTAGTATGCAATAAACATAAAAGCTAAAAATTGAATACTGCAAGAGAACAGGTCATAGTCATGTCAGACTGTGCATCTGCCACTAAATTAACAAAATCAGTTTGGGAGTACAGTCTGTATGTGGTTTAATAGGCGAGTTATTTATCCAAGGGAACATCTTGGTTAAATTAGCAGATCATTTTGGAATGGGAAACCAGCTTTTGTTTCGAAAGCAGGATGCCAGCAACTCACCGGAAAGAGATTACATATTTTGTCTTTTTATTATTTAGAGTCAAGGCATTTGCATGAATCGAGTGGGATTTAAAAAGAAGTAGAGTAGGCTGAGACCACAAAATTTATAGCAGGTCTCTGTGTGGTGAGTCCACTGCTGATTAATGTCTGGAGAGTAAAGGGAGGTTGGGCCACCAGGGAATTTAACAGCTAAAGGTTTATGGCTTTGATGGGATTTAAAATATCTCATAGACTTCCCTTCTCCATAAACTCATAGATGGAATGATTGCCAAAAGCATAGTTTATTCTGCTGATCTATTTTAATGCCTAGCATTAAAGGGGAAATGCCATCTAAAATAATTAAAACCATATTTCGCACCATGTGCCACATATGTTATTTTGATTATTAAGATTGATTGATTCCAAGGTATTAATCCATGTTTTGAATGCATCACTCATAAAGACTCACTGTAAACAAATGTATGTGTGTGTTTGTCCCTTTATTGGTCCTCCCACTCTCCCTCACACTGCAACATCATATACTGTTATTCTCTGGAGTCTCAATTTTACCTACAAACCCTTGCTCCCCCCACAAGTCTCTGCCCCTTCTCTATGAACCCCTGCTCCCCCCCCCCCAACAAGTCTCTGTCCCCCTCGCTTCAAACACTGCTCCCTACAAGCCCCTGCCCCTCTCTCCAAACCCCTGCTCCCCCCACAAGTCCCTGCCCCCCTCTCTGCAAACCACCGCCGCAGCGCCGCCGCACTCAGTTTGTGAGGCTCATACGTCGGCTGTGCGCTCCTCCCCCACGTGAGTAAATAGTGCTACTCGGCCGCGACCATAAAAGTCAATAATCAGTGAGGTTATTTGTCTTCACTAAAACATCTGACATTTCCTATTTCTATAAATTAAAGTAAAATGTTTTTGGATTTTATTAAAGACCCGGAGGCTCCTATTATGCTGCACTCTTTCTTTATTTCCCTCAGCAGCAAAGAAATATTATTGAAAGAAAACATTCAAAACAGGTTTAAACATCCTATAGGCAATGTCTGCCTAGCAACATGACATCCAATCAGTGACATCTTTCCCATATAGTAGGCGGTGCAATGATGACCATTTCCTCTTTCTTTGCTGCTTTCCCTCAGATAAGTACAACTCTCAGCTACTGGCTGTGGTTTTACACATTTGTTATTATATTTATTATTATATGTCTGGTATTTTAAATGCTAGTTATATTAATGATTACATGTTTCACTCTTACATGATGTTTGAAGACTATTTCTGTCCCTATTACCATAGGGTGTTGTAGTATTGCTCATCTTAAATAATCTTTTATGCTTCATATATATTTATGCCTGGTTACTCCCTAGGACACTACAGGTTCCTAGGGAGATTCTCTTTGAGCTAACCGCCGCGGTCGCGGCTCCGGGTACTACCCTCTTCAGCCGCGCATGCGCATCCCGTCAGGGACGCCCCGGCGGCCATCTTGCGGCTGGCTTACTGTACCCGCGCTCCGGTTTTAACAACCGAGCGCGGTCTCAGCCGCACACCGCCGTTTTCTTTGTTGCTGTAGCCAGCCTCACCTCTGCCGGCTACCTCGCGGTCTCTGATCTCACCGCGGGAACCCCGATTCCAGCCGGAATTTTGCCGGCGGCCATCTTAAACGGCGCTTTCGCGCCCTTTTTCCTGTGTCACGCCCACTCCGTCCCTCGAGTCGGAGTTGGCGTTCAGTGTTGTGGCGGACGGTTCCCCTCTCTCCTGCTCCCATAACTTTGATATATTTAGTGAGTACTTTTGCTGGGTTACTCAACCCTGCTTGTTTCTTTTCACAATAAAATTGCCTTTTTTGTCTGCTATTTTAATACATTATGCAGTCCTCTAGTGAATTGCCTGGTCCCTCAGAGGCACCAGCTAACCCCCAAATTTTCTTGGATGTTCCCCCTATAGCTTCAGGGGATGAGGTGGATTTCCCAGCATCAGGGGAAATCCAAGCCATCATGGATGATACTGTATCCAGATCTGTTTCCAAAGCTTTGGCATCTGCCATGGACATTATGTCCTCTTCTATTTCAAAATCATTTACCCAAGCACTACTTCAGGCCCAATTAATGGTCCCTCCGACTGTGCCAGTCGCGAAACCATCTGTTTCTCAGCCCCCACGCCTCGGCCGCAAAGCCTTGGCTAAAGTCAAGCACTCCTCCAAATTTGTGATGGACAGCATAGCACCTGTCATAGATGGCGCGAATATCGATACACCGCGCAAAAGAGCCTCTAGCCAGGCAAAAACGGCTAGACACTGGAAGTGGGCTAAAGCCCAGCCCGATTCGACTGAGTCAGAACTCAGTTCAGATGAGGAGAGTGCCCCTGCCCTAGACTCAGATCAGTCTAACGATTTGTCCGACTTAGATTCGGACTATGGAACTGTTAAGGAGTGTAATCCCTCCACTAAGATATGTCCCACTGATGGGCCCAGTTCTGACTTAAACAAAGAGGGAAAAATCCTTGACCCACAGGGTGAACCGTTGTTCGAACCCGACGACTTACGTCATCCCCGCTCTGCGGAATGGTCACCGGCTGAGCATGTGGCGCAGTACGTCGCATCTCGGGTCCGTAAGCCTTTGGACAAGGCAACTCGTAACAAATTAAGGGCCGAATGCCCACGTCCCACCGTACCAGACGAAGTCTGTAAAACACCCCAGGTGGACCCCAAAATTATTCAGTTTTTAAGTAAAACAAGTTGGAAACCCAAGAAGGGTCTAGACTTCTCACTTTATAATTGTCAGGATAAAGTCTTGGATATTTTGGGTCCAGCGACCAAAATTTTTGAGGCCGTGGAGGAATCCTTGAGGCAAGACGAAGCCTTAGATCGCCTCACTATTAGAGGCTGGATTCAGAGGGTGATATGCCTCATAGGCAATGCCAATACGGCTCTGGCTACTGAGCGCCGTAAATCTATATTGATTAAAATCGAACCAAAACTTGTAAACATGGCAATTACTGAGCCGGGAGCCCAAGCTAAAGGGTTCCTTTTCGGGGAGTCTTTTGTCAAAGACCTGGGCTCCTATGTCCAGACATTCACAGCCTTGGACAAGGCACAATCTAATCTAAAGAGGGTGTTCCACCCAAAGGTTTTTGGTGGGGCCGGCAGAGCAAGGGGCCGTCTGTCCGGCAGAGCCAATAGAGGTTCGCGCCAGAACCAAGGTCCCTATATGGGGAGACCCCCCTTTACCGACCAGAGGTCCGTCCCGACCTTCTTCCCTCAACGAGGTAGACCTTGGGTGTCGAGAGGTGCACGAGGCACTCCTTCCGGAAGACGTCCTTACGGTAAGTTACCTTTCTCAATTTTCTTCACAAGTGGCAATAGGGGGCAGGCTCATGCATTTTTCCCATGTCTGGGCTCTAATTACATCAGATGCTTGGATTCTCAGGGCAGTCCAAGGATACCCAATAGACTTTGTATCTCTGCCCACTCAACTCTCCCAACCAAGGGAGCTTGTTTTTTCCCCAACAGACACGACCCTCGTTTCCGAGGAAGTTCAAGATTTAGCACTCAAAGGGGCTATTCAAGAAATCCCGATAGATACCCCGGGTTTTGTGAGCAATCTATTTATTGTCCCCAAAAAAGGGGGCGGATCCCGCCCAGTTATCAACCTCAAACACTTAAACACCTACGTAACCTACCATCATTTCAAGATGGAAGGCATTCACTGCCTACGGGATTTACTCCAGCCAGGGGACTGGATGGTCAAACTCGACCTGAGAGACGCCTACCTCACGGTACCCGTTGCGCAGGTGCACCAAAACTTCCTGCAATTCACATGGCAAGGGAGGAAATGGCGATTCCGCTGCCTTCCCTTCGGGCTCTCCTCCGCACCTTGGTGTTTCACCAAGCTCATGAAGCCCGTCATCGCTCTCTTACGCAGTCGGGGAGTTCGTCTAATCATATACTTAGACGACATCCTGCTACTGTCCCAATCAATATCATTACTTCATATTCACCTCGGTTGGACCACAACCTTGCTACAGAACTTGGGCTTCATTATAAATTGGGAAAAATCCATTCTAATCCCCACTCAACAAATAGAGTTCCTAGGACTCTTGGTGGATTCAGACACACAAACCCTGTATTTACCAACATCCAAAATGAGAAGTATCAAGAAAGAGATAAGACGAGTTCTTACCTCTCAACACATATCTCTCAGACATCTGGCCCGCGTGATCGGGCTCCTAGCGGCCTCCATACAGGCCATCTTTCCAGGTCCCCTTCATTACAGAGCCCTCCAACGCCTGCAGGCGTCGTACCTCAGAGGCGGCGCCTCATACGAGGACACTCTGACTCTGGACACGGATGCGAAAAAGGAACTCCAATGGTGGCTCCTACACATGGAGGCATGGAATGGCAGAGCCATCTTCGGCTCAGCCCCAGACGTAGTCATAGAGTCAGACGCCAGCTCGTACGGTTGGGGTGCGCGCTGTGGAAATATCGTCACAGGCGGACGATGGTCGGAAGCAGAATCCATGCTACATATAAACTGCCTGGAACTTCTAGCAGGGTCCTTTGCGGTTCGCAGCCTTTCCCCGACACTGTCCCAGTGTTCGATCCTTCTGAAGATGGACAACGTATCGGCTGTCCGTTATATCAACCACCTCGGTGGTACGAGATCCAAAATTTTAGCGAATCTGGCTCGAGACTTTTGGCAGTTTTGCCTGCACCACAACATGGCTGTCAGGGCGGAGTATTTACCGGGTTTGTCCAACACCACGGCGGATTGGTACTCCCGTCACCTGCGGGACGCCAGCGACTGGCACCTCGATTCCCGAGTCTTCCAGCGCATTGGGGACCTGTGGGGTCCTCTGGCGGTAGACTTATTTGCCTCCCGCTTGAATACCCAACTTCCGACCTTTTTCAGTTGGAGGCCAGATCCTGCGGCTTCAGCCATGGATGCATTCTCCCAAGACTGGTCAACCACCAGGAACTATGCGTTTCCTCCATTCGCCCTTATCCCGCGTTGCCTCCTCCATCTGCGACGCCAATGGGGCTGCCTAGTTATAATAACCCCCCTCTGGCCAGCGCAACCTTGGTTTCCTCCTCTGCTGGAGATGGCCATAGATCACCCACGGCTCCTCCCGGATGCCCAATCTCTCCTACGGGACCCCGATGGGACCCCCCACCCCCTGATCCTTCAGGGCCTCCTCCGCCTCATGGCATGGTTGATCTCCGGGGACCCTGGTCAATCGCAGGAGTTTCGCAATCGACTCTCCGACTTCTCGAGGGCGCATGGGCACCCGGCACGAGACAGTCTTACAAGTCTGCTTGGCGCACATGGGATGGTTGGTGCATGGCACGGGGTGTGGATCCCCTATCAACTACTGTGACGAACGTCCTACAATTCTTAACCTCCCTGTATGAGACGGGGAAAGCTTACAGGACGATAAACCTCTACCGGTCAGCTATCTCAGCCGGCCATACCGGCATCGAGGGGACCCCGTTAGGACGACATCCACTGGTTTGTCGTCTTCTCCGAGGCATTCGCTTTGCAAGGCCGCCCCTACCTCGCTATTCCTCCCTATGGGATGTCTCCCTGGTATTGCAATTCCTGACTAGGTGGCCAGACAATGAGTCTTTATCCTTAAAACAGCTCTCAGCTAAGCTAGTTATGCTGTTGTGCCTAATCTCCTGCAAAAGGGTATCGGACGTTAGAGCCCTCGATGTCAATGCCTGATCCTTCACCCCAGAAGGAGTCGTTTTTGACATAACACGTAGGACGAAATTGTCCTCTAAGTCGGTCCGGTACCCAGCTTTTCCCATGCAGCCTCTCCTTTGCCCAGTAGCGTGTCTGAGGACGTACGAAGCTCGTACTGCACCCCTTCGGTCTGGATCAGACCCCCAACTCTTCATCTCCTTCCGGAAACCACATGCTCCGGTATCCTCTCCTACCTTGGCACGCTGGGTCAAATGGCTCATGTCCTTAGCAGGTATTGATACCTCCATATTCTCTCCTCATTCGGTCCGGGGCGCCATGGCCTCTAAAGCCTCCTTTGCGGGTTGTCGCTTGGAGGATATCTTGAAGGCGGCTGATTGGTCCACAGAATCTACTTTCCGTAATTTCTATTTCAAACCAATCCAGCATTTCGCAGAAGCCGTGATAGCACAGCTTTGAAATAGCATAATAGGAGCCTCCGGGTCTTTAATAAAATTCACGGATTTTACAATTATCATGACGGAAAGTCATGATTTTATTAAAGACACGGAGGCGAGTATTATCCCACCCACCCGCCCGCGGGCGGCTCAGAGGTGGGTCGAGGTAAGTTTCTCAGACCTCTCCAAGGTAAGTCCAATTGGGCGGTAGTGGTACCATCACACACCTACATCACTCTAGGACTTTAGCTACTGATGGGACTTTGGCACTGTTGTCCCCAAATCAATGATTGTCTCTTACTACTGATTGTGTAAGGCTTACACTGTTTACTCAGCCATTGGGGCCTATGTATATGCGGACAACCCAAACTTGCAAGAAATTATTATATTTTTTCTTGTTTCTTTAGCGTGACCTGATTGACGGTGCTCCTGGAATCACATGCCGTGTTACGGCTCGTTTGGTTTACTTGGTTATCCCTGTTCCGTTTTGAGTTTTCTTCGGGAGTCGCAAGAAAGAGGAAATGGTCATCATTGCACCGCCTACTATATGGGAAAGATGTCACTGATTGGATGTCATGTTGCTAGGCAGACATTGCCTATAGGATGTTTAAACCTGTTTTGAATGTTTTCTTTCAATAATATTTCTTTGCTGCTGAGGGAAATAAAGAAAGAGTGCAGCATAATACTCGCCTCCGTGTCTTTAATAAAATCATGACTTTCCGTCATGATAATTGTAAAATCCGTGAATTTTCACTGTTTTGTTTCGGACAGTAAGGGCAGACGTGTGTATGTATAATGTTAGTGTTTTCATAGTGTTATGTAGGGTGAGATCCCTAATACCTGTAATTATTTGTATTTTTATTGTTCATTAAGACAAAAATTATTTGTTGGTTGTAACATAGATCTGGGTCCATACTGCCTTTTATCATTTTAAAGATTTGCAGTCCAGCAGGCAATATTAGAACCAGTGCATTATTTTAAGCCAGTATGTGATATTAAGTGAAAACCCCATGGTCTGTTCCTTAAAGGGCATATTGTAAAAAATTTTAAAGGTTGCTCCAACCGCCATGATAACTTCTACTTTTTTAAGTGGTCATTGTGATAGGAGTCTATATGTGCAGAATTTCTATACATATGATTTACATTCAGAGTAATCTGCACTTTTGTGCCGGGGACTAGTTGCACTCCAGCCACATGTGCTTAGGCAGCCTGGAACTCTGTTCTAGGCTACCTAATGTAAATTATGTGCAAAAATTACATCTGACATGAACGCGCTCAGAGACAGTGAAATGGACCAATCAAATGCTTTTCTATGAGTTGCATTCAATTGGACCTCTCCACAGGGAGTGAAAAGTTGTGCCAGTAGCTTAGCCCAATGATGGATTCAAGGTAAGTTATAGATAGCATCATTGTATTAGTTATCTTACAGTTTATGGTGGGGGCAACTAAAGAATAATGCAAAATGGGGCATTCTGAGTTAAAAAAAAAAAAAAAAAAGATGGCACAAAAAGCATTGGACTCATGGTATCCCTTAATGCTGAGAAAGCTTTTGATAGGATCAAATGGCCATATCTGTTCACCTTACTGGAGCATCTGCGCTTCCCGCGCCCATACATCACAGCCGTCCAAGCCCTATACCATGGCGTGTCGGCCTGGGTGCAGATGCCTGGAGCACTTACACGTCCTTTCCCACTCTCGAACGGGACGAGGCAGGGGTGTTCCCTTGTCACCCCTTCTATTTGCCCTCGCACTAGAGCCTCTGCTGCAGGCCATTCGGGAACACCCTGATGTTTGGGGGGTGGGGGGCCAGGAGTTCACAGTGTCTGCCTATGCAGACGACGTACTCCTCTCCCTCAAATCCCTGGCCGCCTCCATGGAGGGGGCACGGGGGATACTTGCTAGATTCAGCCCACTCTCAAGATATAAGATTAACATGTCTAAATCCAGCGCCCTCCACGTAGGGATACCCATAGCAGACGTAAATCACATAAGCGATGTCTATGGCATTCAATGCGCGGCACAATCTATTAGTTACCTAGGCATCCAGTTGACAGCGGATCCGGCGGACATGTACAAGTACAACTACCCCCCCATGATCAGAGCCCTCATGCTGGATATGGAGAATTGGATGGACAGGCCCATTTCCTGGCTGGGTAGGGTCCATTCGGTGAAAATGAACGTCCTGCCAAGGATTATCTTTCTCTTTCAGGCCCTCCCCCTACCGCTTACTAAAGCAGATCTAGCACACTTACAAAAAGCCATTGGTAGCTTTATATGGCAAAACAGAAGACATCGGGTGGCGAGACATATCTTATTCCACCCGAAGCGCATGGGTGGCCTGGGCCTACCCAACCTATACTATTACTATTTGGCGGCCCAACTCACACAAGTCGCAATGTGGCACTCCCCGATGGGGACACGGAAGTGGGTGGAACTGGAGTCCCTCATTATGGGAGCAGACTTGCCCCAATACTACATATGGGTCCCGAGGGACCTTAGACCCCTTCCGGGAACCAACTGCCCCGCTATCACCAACGCCATACGCATATGGGACAGGACAGCGCAGAAGTTCCACCTGTCCTCGGCGCCATCCCCGCTTATGCCATTCGTGAGAAATAGGGCATTCCCCCCTGGCTTGATGGCACATAACTTCAAGCGAATTGAACAGGCAGGCCCACAGAGAATATGCCACCTATACGACGGGGGCGCCCTAATATCCTTTGACACAGTTAGGCAGGGGCAACACCTCACTCCGGCGGACTTCTTCAGGTATCTCCAAATTGCAGACTTCGCTAGGCAACCCCATATCAAAACAGCCGCATTAGATACCCGTACTTTTTTCGAAAACATATGCCTCAAAGAAAGACGCCCTAAGGGTCTTATTACACTGCTATATGCCCACCTATGCTCTGACACTACTGAATGGGGCTCCCTGACATATACATCTCATTGGGAGAGAGACCTGGGGGAGGTCCTTGAGGGAGTGGAGTGACGGGAAATTTGGGAGGCCTGCAACACCTCCTCTATCTGTGTCTCCATGCAGGAGCAATCCTTTAAAACCCTATTTCGGTGGTACATCACCCCAGTCAAATTATGTAGAATGCGTAGATCACCTTCTGACCTGTGCTGGAGGAACTGCGGCCTCAGGGGTACGAACGCCCATATGTGGTGGGAGTGCCCTAAAATCAGACCGTTTTGGAAAGATGTTGGAGACATAGTAGAGCAAGTTTTCCAAAGGGCCCCACCTCTAGACCCATGGATATATCTCTTGAATAGGTCAATAGAGGATTGGCCGAGACAGGACCAGCGACTACTCCATAAAATTACGATAGCCGCCCATAGAGCTATTGCACAACACTGGCTAAAAGCCCAGCCACCTTCCAGGTCACTGGTGATCGGGAAGATAAAAGACAACTGCCTCATGGACGACCTTACTGCAAGGGTACGGGGTACGCAGGGGAGGTTTGCGAGAACTTGGGGGCCCTGGAGAGGGAGCCAATTTGCAGACTGAGCGGGGGCGCGGTTGGCACGGGCCACCGCCCTCCTCGCGGTCTTGCCCCGGATGCCCGTTCCCGTCCTCTGCCTCCCCCGGTCCTCTTCCCCTGCCTGCCTGCCTGCCCGGAACTGGGGCATTGCCCCTCCCCCCCCTCTCCCTCCCTATCACACACAGATAGCACCCATAAGCGCAGATTGCTTTAGGAAGCTAACAGCAGCCCTGTCACCCGGCTACAAAGGGCATTGTAGTAGGGGGTGGTGGGTTAGAGGCGAAAACTGACAGGACACTGAGAATAGCACCAGAAACCAATAACGGGGACTCATACTAGCGCTGTTGGAGGCCTACAGCACGACCCCCATTAGCGAGAGGGAGCCACTGACCGGCCCCACCACATGCGACTGCGATCATAATTACTCTTCAAAACCCGTAGCACATAATTGCAACGGCCTTAAACCCATAGCCCGCCCGAAGGGACGAACAGGCTAGGCTACTTGACACGTAGTCATAACCCACAAGGTCACTAGCCCTATATCAGCTCTTGTGGACAGTCTCAAACAACCTTGGCCTGATCGCACGATTACTGCAGACCCCTACTACGCACCATCACTATATACAAGTTAATGTAATATTAAAACTGTGCCTCTGTTCCATGCTATGTATATGTTGTTAATTATGCTGTTCCTACTTTATGCAACTGTTGTCGTGGCAACACAACCTCCTGTATTATCTCGTGCACAGACAAATAAAGAATTGAAAAAAAAAAAAAAAAAGGATTGGAGTCACCCTTTCAGTTTGTAACCAGCAGTCTCAAATGCCTTTTAGCAAAATGAATATATTTAATTATGTTGAAATAATATTTCTGCCGCAGCTTTAATGGTAGCAAGCATCAGAATAATTATTCATGTTATCTGGTGAGTAGGTTGTGAATCAGATGCAGAAAGACTTTTTGCTGGCACCTGGATTATATCTAGAGATGCTGATGTATACCAGATGCTGGTGGCTGGCAATGTCAAACAGTGTGCTTACCTCCATCCTATTCACATATGGCAGATTCTCATATATGGGCATTCATTCAGTCATTGTATACGTGCAATATGCATGGCTGTTCAACCCAGAGATGTAAAATATGTTTATTCTTTGGAGGCAAATGAGATATTGCTTATGATAAGAAGGTCTGCATACGTTTATTGCTAAATTTACTCAATGACTGCAGTTCATTTTTAATATACATTTTATTTCAGTATATGTTTTAGAACAAAGAGTTATATACAATGAAAAGGAATTATGCAACTGGCATAGCCTCCTTCAGAAAGCTACTAATATAACACGGAAGTTAGAACACGGGGTAAGTTACAATGTTTACATTAGGCAACTGACAAATTCTGGACTGTTTAAACAAAGTGTATTATAGATACATATACAAGTCTAAAACATACATCCTGTGAACCTCTTATTGGAATACAGATCAAAATGAGTTAGTTTAATATGATCAGTGTCAGATAGAAGCAACAAAGGACATGAGCAGGAACACATCTTGCCTTACGATTCTTCCCCCAACCTCTTTTTAATGAAAAGGGTAGGTAGTGAAGGTTCAATCTTTTACATTATTTGGCAGAAGGAATATATAAGATTCCTTTAATAATTGCTAAAGTAAAGCCACACAGGGAGAATGCAGGTCTAAGCCTTAAAGCAAAGCTCCTATTTGGCTTGATCACTATGGGGTACAGTGCTACCAGTTGCCTATTTGGGCAGTATTGCAGTTGCACCTATGCATCACCTATCGGTGTATGACAATGACATGATTAGACAACATCTATCAACCCTGCAGTTTTGAATTATTATTTAATAACATAAAGAAACCATGTGAGGATTATGGGAATTTGGAAACCGCTTTAACAACATTTCATGTTTATCGTTGAGATGACCTTGGGGCAATTTGCAGCAAAAAAACATCATAAATGAGATGGGATTTTCTATTTCATTGCACCCATGATAAAATAATGGATGTGTGAACCTTCTGGAAGCTCTGCCATATTTATTGTTGCTGCAATGTTGTAGACGAGTTGCCAATACTTTGTGGAGATTTGGGTTTAGAAATAAGAAACAGGTTTTGCTCAAATACATACTTACAAGTACTGAGTCATTCTACCAGTAGCTTTCTTTCTATATTTTTCTATGATCTTCCTCTAATTTCACATGCATGTCGCTGGCAGGAATATTACTTTAGAGTTTTGGTTTCCAGATTGTGTGCAGTAGAATATTTTGATCCAGTGGTTACACCTGCAAACTTAATTATGGCATTAGTCAGTGCAGTGCGCTGCCTATCAGTGTGTGTGGCACAAACCGTCATAGAATGTCAGCTTTGTTTTAGCCAAAAAAGCTAATCTTAGTGAGTTTTTCTGAATAAAGGGGGAAAAGTAGAGAGGCGGAATAAGTGGTGCTATCACTCCTACAGTATATTTAACATATATTTAACATTTTACAAGCTTTCGCCTTTCACAAGATCCTTATATGTTGCTTTCCTTACATATCAGACCTTTATGCTAATGTAAGAGATATGTGACCCCATGTGATACAGGTCAGTACCTGGCCAGTGTCCTTTTTTCACCAAGTGCAAAATCCTTTCTGCGTGTCAATGAACCTCTCAGCTCCATATATATCTGCCCTCTAACAAGGAGTCTACCACTACCCTACTGCTACTGGCACTTGTTTATAACTCTTTGATTTATATTACCATACCCTGAATGTATGTGTGCTGCCTAGATTAGTTTTTGTCTAGGACAATATCCCTAGTGATGCATTTCCATTTAATTGTGCCCTAGTTTGTGACATTAACAATACTAAAGCTTCTATAGCTTGCTCAGCGATATATTTACATTCATGCGGAAATGTTCATGTTGTTGTTATACATACACCGTACATTGTAAAGCTCCTCCTAGAATAAACCCTCACACACCCTTTGATTCTTTGCATAAACCCATTATTCTTTACATGATTTATTATTAGTTGTTTACTATCTATTTATGTACTGTTTCACGGCATGTGTTAACACATCTCTTTTTATTTTAAATGCATTCTAATCTCTGCCACGTCCACTAACACTTAGCAATATCTAACTAACATGTGAAAGTTTTGAGAGGTGCAGCTTGCTTTCTGGCAGGCCACTAGGCCCCTCCCCTCCTCCCCTCTTATATCAGCAGTATTGTTACTGTTCACTTGTTTTGTATCACATTGTGCTCCAAACAACTGTATAAGTTCAACTGTGCCATTAAATGTAGCATTATCAAATCAAGTGGTTTTTTTTTTAGGAATTGATGCCATGTGATAAATGCATTTTGAAAACATGCTTAAAGTAACACTCCATAGAAACAAAATTCAACCCCCCAATGCATTCATTAGTTTGAGGGGCAATGAAAAAAGACTTTGTCCAATCTATTTGTATGTTAGTTGAGTGAGAAGAGTATGAATGGTAAGCACCAATTGGCAAAGTCCATCACTTACACGTGGCGCTATAGTTGAAAGTTAGTGAGGCAGGAAGCCCTGCTGGCTGTCAATTTAACAGCTGGAAGGTGTGACAAACGTGTTTTATAACTGTGACAATTTCTCTAGAAATTGACACTTTTATTAAATAAGCCTGCAGGGACAGACAATTTAACCCTAAATCAGTGAAGTGTCAGTCATGCTTGTATATTACTTTTTGTGTGATATTATATAACGCAACATTTTCAAATACGTATGCAAAAGCTGAAACTAGCATTTGCCTCTCATGCATATTCCTGCTGCAAGAAGGTATTTTTTGAGAAACTGCATAAAGACATGAAAAATTAGACAAATAGACCCATTTAAAATCACAGCTCTATTCATACTGGCTGTTTGATGCTTTCAGCCAATCAGAATATAGATGCCTTTAAGTACTTGGTTAGTAACTACATAATCCATCAACTAATGGCAGCTTCCATACAACGGTAAAGAGCCATCTTCCTGGGACAGTAAAAGTGAATATAGACACATTGCTTGTCTGTCACTTATTTGTTCTAATTTCTGCTCTATCAGGGATTTTAAAATGAAGCATTACTGCTGCATTAAATCATTCACTGTAAGACTCCAGAACACATTAATTGTTCTTAAAGAAAAAGCATACATTGACTCTTTAATCGTCAAGAGTTGCTGAGTAGTTTTTAGATATAGATTATATCAGACCTCAAAAGAGAGGACATGATACCAATAGTATTTCCCACAGGAGATTAAATATTCAATACAACAAATTTAGAAAACAAAAATATAATAGGAATAATAAAGAAAGAATAATAAATAGTATCTATACAATGATACATTTATTAGATCCCAATTGGGGTAACAGACATATACAGTGTATGTCTATTACCCCAATTGGGATCTAATAAATGTATCATTGTATGTCCTTTTTATTATTTTTTCTTTATTATTACCATTATATTTAAAGGATCACTTAGTCTATGTCTGTTACCCCAATTGGGATCTAATACATTTATCATTGTATATCCTATTTATTATTTTTTTTCTTTATTATTAATATTATATTTTTTGTTTTCTAAACTTGTGTTGAATATTTTCTCTCCTGTGGGTAATACTATTGTTTTCATGTCCTCTCTTTTGAGGTCTGATCCAATGTAATCTATTGACCTTTATGTTGGGTTATGCCCAAAATTACCCTGCATCCAATACAGGCTTCGTGATAGTTTACTTGTGACTCTGTCATGGAGGTATGTCTTTAGTTTTTAGATATAATGGTCATAAGGGTAGGTAAGCAGAAGTACACATTTGTGTTGTGAGTTACATGGCATTTAGAGTACAGTACATTGAGTTTCTGTTTATTTTCCATCTAGACTATTGTTTGTCTGACGTAAAATTTAGAAGAATTTGTAACACTTCCAAAATCTTACATGTCAGTCAGCTGTTATCATGGTTTCGCAGTCCCAAAACACAGCTCAGTGAACAAGCTAGGTTTATTTTATTATACTCTGTGAAAGTTTATTACATAAAACATTTGATACATATTACATTCGATACCCTATTTATAGAGGCCCACCCGAGTACAGTTAATAATAAACATAGCTATGTAACTATATTACTCTAAAAGGACTTAATCACTAAACTTGTCGCTAATTAAGATGAGATTTGAAAATGTAATAACATAATAACCAAACTGCAGAATTGTGGAGAAATCTCCAGACGCTTTGCCAATCTTCTCTGGTACAGTGAATAGATCCCCTAAGAATGATTGATTGTTTACAGATTGTTGATTCCAGGAAAATATAGTCAGGTGTATGTTTATGTTTATATAGGAAGGCTAAGCTTTGTTGACAGAAGGTATGTGGCAAATGTCGCAGAACATTTAAGCATTTAAGTATGTAGGATCTCACTGTTTAGTAAACACAGACCATAATACTAGCATTGCTTCTATAACATGGAAGCTAGTGGGTTTCCTACGCTTAATAGGCCTGAATTTTTTTGTTTTGTTTTTGTCTGACAGGAAATTGTATTGTTCATCTTGCACTAAACGGTGATCTGGAGGTCCAGGATTGTAACACTAGCAGTGAGACAATAACAGGATGAGATAGGCAGATATTTACCAGGGCTACCATTCTGTGTTGGGACTGACACAATACATCTTTGTTTATGAGTAGCTAATAATATAAAAACATTTTTTTTTACTGAAGGAATGCAGATACTGTAAAACAATGATTGTTCAATCATTAAAATGTCAGTTATGCAGTCCATTTCCTTTTGTTACAATGTGTTTTATCTGAGTTGATCTTTCCTTCTAACATTTTTATTAATAACTAAATGTTTCAAATAGTGTTTTCTTATTTCTTTCTAGCATAGTTATGTTTTCCTGTTAAAGAATCATTGTCTGCAGGATGGGCTGTATCTGTCATAAAATTACCCAATTCACATTATACCAGGATACTTGCAATGTGTGACATGTCATGATTCCCTTTAATTCCAGAAGTTTGGTCCTTAAGGGGTTAAGTGTTCTGCTTAATGCTAGAAGGCGAGGTTGATGCTGATGGTGTACTTTAAGTTTCATATATTTTAGATTTCTTTTGATTTATATAAAATAAATACGGCACCCACTTTGTAAGATTTTGGGCAGGGTGAATCTAAATTTGATGATATAAACAGCAATACTGTTGTATTCATGTTCAGAATCACTCCAGATTGTATACCGCTTTAACCCAATGTCACCAGGGCCTCGGTAATCCTTTACTCTGCATGCCAAATGTCTTGTTTATTTCCTGTCTCTAACCTTGGCTGTTACAAAATAAAGAAAATGTAAAAATAAATAAATAAATGATCAGACTCTCCATGAGCTGCTATTCATGTAAGGTGTGATAATGGTATGGCAGTGGAGCTTACAGAAACACTCTAAGTACCATAGCTACTAGAGTGCACTGTAGTGGTTATGGTACCAGGAGTTCCCAGGATCTGTTACCCTGTAACCTGTCAAATTATTTAGGAACATTGTGACACGTACCCTGCATTTGACACCCACAGACCTTTTGGTCTGAGCTAGTCTGATAAAGAGGAACATCATACTTGCAGTATTCAGTGACTGACAGTGTAAATTAATTGGTGACGTAGGTGTTAATAAACACTGGTTCTAAAAGTACAGTGTATCACGATAAGGACAATATGGTTTATTCACTTAAAAACTGATATGCATAATTTAAGACAAAAGTAGGTATTTAGAAATTATTGTCCAATAAGGCTACTCACAGCTTAGCAGTTTTATTCAAAATGTTTTGTTGTTTTTATTACCTACAATTTGCGGTTTAATAAATCAATCCCAAAGCTAATTAAAGGCTGTTGGGTAGGTTTTGCTGTTTATTGCAACACGTCAAAGGGATATGGCTGCAGGAGTGATATAGCATCATCGCCTGTGCTTAATAACAGGGTACAATATACTTTAACTATGACTTAGCTTTTTGAACTTATCATATAAGTGTTGTTACACCTAGCTACATATTTACAGTGAAGGGCCTGGTTTTCTGTCTGCAGCAACTATTAGTAAAGTGTGGAAGCTCTGGAAAACCACTAGTGGCTCCATTTCCAAACTGAACACTTAAAATACTTGAATCTGTATGAGTAATAGGTAACCATTGGGATGTGTCACATTGGGGACTGAATGCCCCTATAATAAAGACACATGTTGTGCTAGGCTGTGACTGTCTCTTTAATAAGTATTTTGGCTCAGCTCCAAGTTCATTCATGCGAAACTAAACATTTAGATAGTATGGGGGGTGGGGGTCTGCTGTGAATAAGAGCACTAATGACATGCTTGTAATACCTAGATTACAATATTTAGTCAAAGTTTCTGACCTTCCCTGAATAGTGGTTTAAATTAAAATGTCACAGCATAGCAGTAATTATGTCCATATCAGCAGAAATGTGCAGTTTTATTTACTTTGGAAAAAGTTCTCAGTTTCTCACATTTGTGGATAATGTGACAGACAGTAAAAAAAACTCCATAGGACCATGTAATGAACAGGACCCTAATTAGCTTGGTTCTTTAAACTGGAGGCTCAGTTTTAGTTAGAGCAGTTTTAGGACAATAGTTTTATTGTTAAGAAACCATATATTTCCAGTCCATACTAAATTCTGGGTAATAACAGCATTTAGCGCTTAAATGGAGAGTTAACTGGACACTAGAGGCACCAAACCAACTTTAGCTTAATGAAGCAGATCTGTTGTATAGAAGTTAGTCCCATATTGGACAGCAAGCCTGATTAAAGGTAGTAAAGAATATTTTTAAAACAAGTGTATGAACTATTGATCCAAAGTATAAAAGTCACAAAAGGAAAATATAATACACACTTAATAGTTATACACAGTGGACATTGACACACACGCACTTACACACATAGGACATTGTCCCACAGAGGACACCGACAAACACACACAAACACATTTACATACAGATGACACTGACACACACACACATTGTCACACACATTTACACAAATACATTTACACAGATGACACTGACACACACACTTACTGACATACTCTCACTGATGTAACATGCACTGACAGATACACTGACTGACACACACTCATTCACTGACAGCACACTCACTGACAGACACACAAACACAGTTAAACACATTGTGTTTGACACACATTGACAGACACACTCACTGACAAACACGATCACAGTTTTGACACACACATTCACCTGATAGGCACATATACATTCTCTCACACACACTGACAAATAATTTTTTTCAAATAATTGTTATTTATGTCCACCTAGCCTCCCTACCTTAAGCTGGAGTGCATTATTTCCCTAGGGTCCACGGGGGAATCTTTTACCTGGGGGCTAGTGGGGATCTTGTAATCGTTGTGTTCTTCCAACACTGCTCCCTTGCACGCTGTTTAGTAATTTCTGGAAGAGCACGAAGACTACATCTTACATTGCAACCTGGGGATATCTCCACTGGCCACTCCTCAGATGGCTGCTAGATGTGCTTCCTAGTGCAGTGCTGCAAAGTGTGACTGACATTCTGTGATTCTACCCTCTGCATGGAGACACTGAACTTTTCTCATGGAGATGAATTGATTCAGTGTATCTCTATGACGAGATGCTAATTGGCCAGGGCTGCGTATGACTTGTACTGGCTCTGCCCATGATCTACCATCTTGATAGTCAGAGCAAATCCTATGGGAAAGCATTGTGATTGGCTCAGAGAATCACTTCTGATGATGTCAGCCAAGCAGGCAGATCAGGGGCAGAGGTAGCAGAGGCATAGTTGAATAAAAGTAAGACCTTTACTATATTTATGGGGGATTGAGGGTGGTGTTAACAGTATAGGGTCAGAAATACATGTTTGACCCTATAGTGTTCCTTTAATATTTCCTGAAACGGAACCTAGGTATTTAGGTTCCTAAACTGTGCAGTCTATTTAATTTAGAATTTCTTATCTCCTGGTCTGTTAATAGCATTCTAGACCCTGCAGGAACCTCCTGTGTGTGATTAAATTTCAATTTACAGAGCAGGAGATACAAACTTTTAAAGCAAGTTGCCTGTCTGATTGAAAATGAAATCAATCTTTCATGTAGGCCGAGTCAGTCACAACCATGGAAAGTGTGGCAAAGGTTGCATAAACATTGCCAATTGAGCAGGGAGATTGCAGGGGCATGATGTATATTCGTTAAGCTAAAGGTATTTTGATGCCTATAGTAACCCTTTCAAGGTAGTCTTTGGTAACACTGTCCTGTAGAAAAATCAGTGCACTCTGGGGGAGTTTAACGTCATATCTAAAGCTAGAGGTTTGGGAATCACCCCTCAGTTACCAGGAAAGTAATCAGTAAAATGTATGAATCACTAGCCCAAATGGATAACAATACTTCTGACTAATTAAACTCCAATGAATGCTCAGCCACATTGCAGTATGCCCCCTTTAAACTCTACCCTGTGGGCAGCCTGTCCTTCCTTCCATTCCCCTGCAGCAAGTAAAAGATCTGCCTGCTTTCTAATGGGCCAAAGATCTCTTAATAAAACGCTTTCTTCCCTGCATATTCATAGAGTGGCTTTTACAAGCTCACATTGTTATCTCATGTTGCCTTGAATTAAGGTCAGCCCTCATCCCCCGCCTCTCCTGGTTTCTATTTTTTTTAGAAGCTGCTTCAAGCAATAGTGCTTGTCAGGGACTATTACACATGTAGTGGGCAGGAAGTGGCTGTTCCAATGGGAGGCTAGGGAATTTGAATGCTTTGCCTTTTCACCACTCTGAAAGGAGGAAGCTGCATTCACAGATGGTTGCTGCCTGCTCCTGAGATTTTGGATTTCTTTTTTCCTGCTAGCAAAGCCTAGTAGTGAGGGAGTTAAGACATCCTGTGGGTAAAAAAAAAAGACCCAACTGCAGATAAAGAAACAGGACCTCTGAGCAGACGGATTACATTCAGATTCTGGGCTCTTTTAGTTCCAATTGGGTTTGTGCAGTCACTTTGTTCTCAGACATGGAGTTACAGAAACACTCTCTCTCCATTCACACTGACTCTGATACCAACTGTGCTCCTCTCTAGATCTTCCAATGGCGACAACTGGAGAACCTGTACTTCAGAGAGAAGAAGTTCTCAGTGGAAGTTCATGACCCTCGCAGGTAAGAGCCGTGTATTCACATCCCTAAAGAGTTCAAATATTCTGCTACATTGTATCACAGGCACTGGATGTGGTCCTGATCCAGCTATAATCAACAGGCTGCAGATTTAACACTTTGAGTGTCAGTGTGGGAAAGAAATACTAATCCTCTGGCATTTATGCGATCAATGTGAATGTATTGCAGTTTTATTTTATTTATGTTTGGGGACCGAAAAGAAGTGAGCTCTATATCAGCAGAGTGTTGCTGTACAGTGATGTTAAGCTAGTTGGGTTCACAGTAAGTATGTGCTCTGTTCTGTTGTCAGTGACCCATTTCACTACTGTATAAACAAACCAAGTAAGAGAACGCGAGAATGAGGAGATCTGTGTAGGAATTAAACATAGCTCTGTTCTGCTGGGATGAAGATTTCAGGGTAACCGAGATCTATCCTTTTCATTTGAAAGATAGTGGGTGTTGTGCAGTAATGTTCAAGGTTCTCTGTCTAGAAGGGACTTAAGACATCTTTATGGTGCAAGAAGCACATGCAAAGTACTGTAATAATTAAAGTACCGGTATATAATATTCACTGCAATCGGATAATCAATCAATTCATTGATTGATTTCTCTCCTGCTGCCTTCTACATAAACCAGAGAAGTACTTTTTCGTGTAATTCCCAACAGCTCGAAGAAAGTAAACTTTGCCCCTGAAAGAAGAATGAATCTGCGTTTCTGTGGCACATCAAAGGATCCCAGCATGATGATCAGTCATGTTTGTTATTAGAGAACCAAACCGAATGTTAAATTATTGCCTTCATGTATGGTACTGTGTAATCACTGCAGCATGCCCTTTTAAGTATTTTGTACAGGTTTGCACGGGTAACAATTTTATTACACCAATGCTACCAGATGAGAGCTTGACATGGAAAGTTTTAAATCATATCACATGTACCCTTGCACACATGCTTGCAATATCTCCTTAGCTGTAGCTGGATGTGCTTGGTATGCAATGGGACTGGTTCACGTACTATAGGCAAGTCGCTCTAGGCAGGTAATGACAGATCGATATATTGACCTTTTCTAAAAGGTATTCAGTGCCCCAGTATTTTTGTTTTTTGTTTTGTATTTTATGTACAGAATACATTTAATTTACCTCTGTGTGTGCCTGAGGGGGTCACCCTCTTCAGGTTCTCTGAAGATCTACTTGCAATTTTTGGAAAACACAGTGTTTTTTCTTGTGTTCTTTTATAAAGATTTGAAAAAATTCTGTTGCTTTTTTTTTTTTTTTTACATATGCAATAATATAAGTCCATGTGGGGGTGGGGGTGGGGTTAAACTGAACACACCCAGCTATCCCCAGTACATTTTGTAAATGAAAATAAACAGACTTGACTTAACAATGCCTGTCTGAAGACTAAACATTTTTAGTTTGGTTGGTTGATTTTATATATTGCCTTAGCTTGCCCCCAGTAATAACCTGTTTGGCTTATTCCTTCTTTTTTTCATGAAGTTTAAAACATGTTTTTTTTTTTTTTGTTTGTTTGTTTTTTTTCTCTCCAAATACTTATTGCCCCTACACACATTTTCTTAAATTAATTTGTGTCTCCCAGAATATCTAGTGCTCAAGTAATATCTTATTTTAGCATCTGAAAAAAGACTGGCCTGTCGTGTGCGCGTGTG
Organism: Pelobates cultripes; assembly: GCA_933207985.1. Lineage (NCBI taxonomy): Eukaryota > Metazoa > Chordata > Amphibia > Anura > Pelobatidae > Pelobates > Pelobates cultripes. The sequence continues at coordinate 162,554,720 of OW240914.1, read as the reverse complement.
CGTGTGTGCGTGTGTGCGTGTGTGTGTGTGTGTGTGTGTGCGCGCGCCCATCTGTGTGTGTATGTACATACCTAGGAATGGTGCATTGCTAAGATACAAAGAGATAGTACGAAGCCTTGCACACTTCTCGTGTCTGTGAGGTGAGCAATGCAGTGTTTGGCGCCGAACATTCTTCTTCCAGAGCTGAATAGATTGAAGCCTTGTTCTTTCCTTGAGTTTTACATATGCCAGCACTGAATAAAAAAAAAAAATATTATGGTTTTCAGCTAAAAACACACTTCAGAAATAGCATGTCAGCCTTTCTAAACCAGATGTAGCTTGGTCATTACCAAAGAAACTTGATATTCAAAGTGTGTTAGTAATAGCTTTCAAACTGTACACCATGGCATATGTGAAACAGAACTGATAAAATGCACATATTAAGTTACCAGATTGCTTCTAGAATTACACAGTAAGAGTGTGGTATTTGTTCACTATCCCTTGCAGGAGGGCTTATCATCTAAAAGAATGTCAGAAATGCCAGTGATACTGTTATCAAGAATCTTAAAATGTGCCCAAAGTACACAAAGGGTGAGAGATACTAGTTAGGATAAAATAGCACTCATCAGCCATTGCTGAAAGTAAACTGCAGAGATCATATATATCAGACAATCAAATGTTAGGTCTGCCAATAAAGAAGGAAAGGGTTAATGGAGTGACCAATCTGATGTTTGGCCTGTCCTATAGCAGGCAGGAAGTAAGCTGTTTTGTTTCTGCACAGTTGTAAAATGATTTATGTTTCCTCTTCTCGTGTCTGTCTTATGTGTCCAAAGGAAATCACAGCTCATTTTTCTCTGCGCAGGGCATCTGTTACCAGGAGGACGTTTGGACATGGTGGGATTGCCGTTCACACATGGTATGCCTGCCCAGCTCTTATAAAGTCCATTTGGGCTATGGCCATTAGCCAACATCAATTCTATCTAGATAGGAAGCAAAGCAAGGTAAGAAGATTGTGTAGTGTAACCCTTACAGTGGTGTGCTATATTCTGTTAGTGTAAGTAAGGGACTTATGGTAACTTTAAAATATCCTCTGATTGTGTTTTTTTTTTTTGTGTGTGTGAAATGTTTTTGTGGCAATGTGCACTAGAGTGCTGTTCATAAAGGCACCGTTTTAAATGTCACTGTTATATTTGGGGTTAGAGGAGACTTTGAGTATTTGTACTTAAGAGGCTGTGGACTGTTATTCCCATCATTCTTATAGAGTGATGGTGGTTGTACTCAACAGCAACTTCATTACAAATTAGAGTTGCTAAGGGATACAGCACATTGTGCCAAGGACACGGGGCTATGGCACAATACTGTATCCTTTGTTGTTAAGATACTATTTATTATAAACGGAGATACAATGATGAGTGCAGAATCGTCATCATTTGGCTCCAGTGCCAGACACCATTTTTAAAACTGAATGCATCATTTGTGTTTCCCATTTTTGGGAACTCAAACATTTATTTAGAATTCTGATGTCCATATTTGAGGAGACAACAGAGGCTAGATAATCTGATTATCACATGGTTTAAAAATCGATCGATATGTAATGTGTTGGTATTGCTACTATTAAAGGAAATGACTTGTGGAAAAGCAACATTCTATAGAATTCTTCCTACTTAACTGATGAGTAATGTAAAACTTGATTCACTAAACAATCTAATTATAATGTTTGAATGAGCAATCTCTTTTGTGAAAGGACATAATGGGGAAGATCACAGGATTATGCCAAAATATTCTCTAAGCAGTTCTAGAGCCTCCTTAAACTAGTTTTAACTCTTACTATTACAGTGTACTGTACTTTGTCCACATTATATGAAATTATGCACACCTAAGAACCTTCTTGATTGGATTTGACAAGTACTGTTAAATGCATCCAAATCTTCCCAATCATTAAGTGTCCTTACGTGAATTTTTGATTTTATCTTCCTGTTCACTACCATACCAGTTACTGCATTAAATGTAAATAATCAATAAAAACGTTTCATAACAAGAGGATTCAAAGTGATCGTTAGGCTTATCTGAATTGACAGCTAGTATACAGATGTTGTGATTGGCCAAGTCACTAGAATCCAAATAAACAGATTATTTGACTAACATTGGAAACACAAAATAGATGATATGATGGGTACTAATACCGCAGGTCTCTAACTCTATAGAGTCCCAATAGTTCATGGACTGGGCTATATGTACCATTCAAATGTAAAGATGATGATGACTGTTTTCTCAGGGATTTCATGTGGTAGAACCTTTGAATTTGTCAGGCAGGCCGAGTGCTGTGAAGTATTGACTTAATCAGTTAAAAGTCTGTTTGTATTAGATATATTTGTTAAACCTTGAGGGAAGTGAAATTCTTCTGTTATCAATCAGTATGTTTTGAAGATTAGATTACAACTCTTTTTTTCTTTTCACCAATGTGGACAATATTAATTAAATAGCAAGCTTGAAGAGACAATCATACAGACATGTCCTGAGGCAGCTGATTATGTTTGCATGGGAAATAACTTAGTATGTGCAGTGTTTCAAGCAGAAAACGGCACATACTGACTCCTCCTACCATGACCACTTCGTATCACTAATAATGACAGCTCTGAAAAATAGCAGATTTTTTTTAGGAGGTCATGTTAGCATGCTATACTAGGCCCAAGGGCACATGAGATGGCCCCATACAAAGCCCTGTAACTGTAGCCTTTAAGGGTTACTCCAACCCTAATTATGTGGGGTCCTTTCCAGTGTAGAATTCCCTATTGGGCACTATTTAGAAGATCCCTCCTTCCCTCCAAATCTGTAAAATAAGAGGGTTTTTTATTTTTTATTTTTTTTATTTACTCGAAGTCCAGTGCTAGGCAAAGCTTCCGGTGCTGACTTTTGTGCCCCTCTTACATCACAGAGGCCGCTTGAAGACCAGTCATAGAAAAGCCTGTGTTTGGTCAGTTTCGACAGCTCAGAGCGTGCGTGCACTCTGTGTTGGGGAGGGAGTGGAGAAAGAGTGCTTATTTAAAAAAAAAAAATTTTTAAATGCCAAGGGCAATGGAGGGAAGCAGGAGGGAGCTCAATTTGGGTGGGAAGGAGGGAGGAGAGTGCTTTGCATCCAAGGGGAAGAATGCAGTGCGCGCTGACAACAGATGTAAATTATGCACAGAATTGAAATTAGGCAGCTCTGAACAGAGTTCTGGGCTTCCAGTGTCGCGTGTGCTGGGCAACTAACCTCCGACAGACAATTGGCAATAACTTAGTATGTGCAGTGTTTCAAGCAGAAAACTGCACATACTGACTCCTCCCACCATGACCACTTTGTATCACTAATAATAATAACCCTTTAAAACACATCTAGTTTAAAGCTTTAAACTATTCCAGGTATGTGGAATACGTGAATCTGCCATTTCAGGATTCTTTTTATCCCCTGCTAATATCCATCCTAATTGATTTGTTCATTCATCTTTCATTACCAACAGTTTTGTTAGTGTAAATAATGCACTACACATCCCTCCAGTATGGCTTAAAGAAACTTCCCACCCTCACCACTATTCCACCTATTACACATTTTTCTGCACTTTTTAACTCTCTAATGATGTGCTAAATGTCAGTCTCTGTAATGAGTATAATAATCGTCAAAGGTTAAGACACACAGCCTCAGGCAGAGTTTTTACTCCACCCAGGCCCTATTGTACAGCCTTCTAGCATAAGTTAGCACTTAATCGCACTAGGTGCTAGGTACAAACTACAAATTGCATGCAATGTGCCTCTCCAGCTGCTGCTCACAACATTCTAACTGTCTAACAACACCATAATGTCTAAACCCCCCTGTTTGACATTGGGCCAGTAGTAATATACAGAGAATGGCTGTATCCGGATTACTTTGGTAATTCCCATAATGTCAGTCATATATAAAGTAGACGAATCTCTGTTACACCTTGATAGTTGCGCTCAAGCCGCTGTTAAGAGTTTATTCCATTGTCTGAAGAATGTGTTTCCATTTATGGCGGAGAGTTCTGTTTGGCCTATTTCTAAGTGATCAATCAAGTTACTTGCTTGATGCCATGTAGATAGAAGACAGATGACACTGCAGTGTCAGCATTGCAAAACCAGTAAATTTAACTGTTTTACTTTCTTACAGTAAAACAAAAGTCAAGTTCAGCTTCGTGGTGACTTGCTCTATTTCCGTCTTTTTAGCTGTGCTAAGCGAGTTTGCCTCTTGTGCTTATCTTCTCTTTATTTCTTCTGTTAAGAGAGATGTGGTTCATTTTATTGAGTATAGTAATGGTAAATGCATTTATCAGCCACTGGCTCAGTCTTTGCTAAGCGATTTGAATCCCTTTGGTGGGAAACATGTTCCATGTTGCGCAGTCCATAAGTATTTGGATAGTGACACAGGTTTTGTTTGGCGCTGTTCCACAGCACAATGTTTCTTTGCAAATCTGATGGCTGTGAGAATAGCATACACACTGTCAACTGCAATTTAGTGCTATTTACATCCATAAACTGAAAGCCAACTAGAAATTATATTCCCGTTTTATACACAGGCCCTCAATTTCAGAGAATCAGAGGAATTGGACAATTGGCTGCCCAGTTGTTCTTTGTTGTTGATTCAATAGCTCATGTACAAGAGGGATAACAAAAGGTCTAGTTACATTTCTAGGAGTGGCATTTACTGATGGAATTTTCTACTGTTGTTTTGTCCAGATGAGAGGCACAAAAGTGTAAGTGCCACTAAGGAAGCCGACATGAGCCGGATAATGGCAAAATTAATTTTATTTGGTCTTATTGTAATTATCTCATGGATTGTAAGTGCATTTTCTTGCTTTTCCAGAACAAATGACAACTTTATAATATTATCTCAGATATGTTCTGGAACTCAAACAAGGTTATTCACTAGAGTAAGAGTTGCCAGAAATTACATAGTTACATAGCTGAAAAAAGTTCAGCCTTCCTCACATATGTTTTTGCTGTTGATCCAAAAGAAAGCAAATAATCCAGTCCGAAGCGCTTCCAATTTTGCAACAAACTAGGAAAAAAATCCATTCTTGACCCCAAAATAGCAGTCAGATGTCTCCTTGGATCAAGCAGCTATTACCCCACTAATTAGAAATTATATCCCTTTATGTTTATGTTTTTGGAAGTATTTATCCAATTGCTGTTTAAACATCTGTATGGACTCTGATAAAACCACCTCTTCAGGCAGAGAATTCCATATCCCTGTAGTTCTTACTGTAAAAAAACTTTTCTTTGCCTTAGATGAAATCTCCTTTCTTCCAGCCTAAATGTGTGACCTCGTGTCCTATGTATAGCCCTGTTTATGAATAGATTTCCAGATAATGGTTCGTACTGGCCCTGAATGTATTTGTATAATGTTATCATATCCCCTCTGAGTTGCCGTTTTTCCAAACTAAACAGATTTAAATTTTTTTAACCTTTCTTCGTCACTAAAATGCTCCATTCCTTTTATCAATTTTGTAGCTTGTCTTTACACTTTTTCTAGTGCCATGATATACTTCTTTAGAACAGGTGCCCAAAATTGCACAGCATATTCAAGGTGTGGTCTTACCAGCAATTTTATAAAGGGGCAAAATTATATTTTCATACCGAGAATATATGTCCCTATTTATACATGACAGAACCTTACTGACCTTAGCAACTACAGATTGACATTGCATAATTTGTTGTCTATAACAATTCCCAAATCCAAAAAGAGTAAGTTGCTTGTGTATTCTTGACGTGCATAACTTTGCATTTCTCTACATTAAATTTAATCTGCCATTTTAGTGCCCAGTCCCCCAATCTATCTAAATCCCTCTGCAGCAAAGCAATATCCTGCTCACATTCTATTACTTTACAAACTTTTGTGTCATCTGCAAACGCTAAAACATTTCTTTCAATGCCTATCTTAAGATCATTTATAAATATGTTAAATAGAAGCGGTCCCAAAACAGAAGCCTGAGGGACACCAGTTACCACTTTTGTCCAGCTTGAAAATTCACCATTAATGACAGGTTGTTGTACTCTATCCTTAAGCCACTGTTCTACGCAAGAACAAGAATATTCATCTAGACCAATTTATTTTAGTTTGAAGACTAACCTATTGTGAGGAACTGTATCAAATGCCTTGGAAAAATCCAAGTAGATCACATCCACTGCAACACCCTGATCTATACTTCTACTTACTTCTTCGTAGAATGCAATTAGGTTAGTTTGACATTACCTATGTTTCATAAAACCATGCTGATTATTGCTAATAGCAAAGTTCTTCCCAATGAATCCCTGAATATTATCCCTCAATAGCCCTTCAAATATTTTTCCAGTCACAGAAGTTAAACTCACAGGTCTCTAATTTTGAGGCAAGGATTTTGAACCCTTTTTAAATATAGGAACAACATCTGCCTATCTCCAATCCTCTGGTACAATACCTGAAACAAAAGAATCTTGAAAGATTAAATACAGAGGTTCACTTTTTTTCCCCACTTAGCTCCTTAAGTACTCTTGGGTGAATACCGTCAGGCCCCAGAGCTTTATTTATATTAATTTTCTTTAACTGGTGTAGCACCTTGTCTCAAGTCATCCAATCACAAGTTATCTGCAAGTATTTTGCAGCAATCATTTGCAAATTCAAAGTGAATTCACAGTTAATTTTAAGATTGAATCCAAAATATCAGTATTAGAAATCCAAGTCAATTCTGATTTTGTCCTCTTATTTTGGAATATGACATTTTTATGTGAAATTGTACATTTTAAAAATGTTATTATGTAACCACTAAACATATTCAAGCCTGTTCCATATGACTTGTAGGGTTACTGGTTCTTTCTTATTTGGTTTGACCAGTATAGTTTGAGGATACAGCATTAACCCATAACTATGACTCCTCCATAATGGATTCTATTGATGATGTTTGTCCATTTCCTATACCCTGCCTTGCTAGCCCTATAATAGTGGGTGCATGTGCTTGAGAGAGAGGCACAAGGACATAACTGGATACAGATTTTCATGTTACAGACATGTGAGCTGCTTGTTATGCATCATGTTGTAATAATTTGCTTTGAATTCTGAATTGTTCGAATCTTTATTCATTTGTCTTTTCACAGTCCAAAATACATGCTGCAAGAAGTCTAAGTGAGATAGCCATTGACCTAACAGAAACAGGAACTTTAAAGACCTCAAAACTTGCCAATATGGGAAGCAAAGGAAAAATTATCAGTGGAAGTAGTGGGAGCTTGTTGTCCTCAGGTAAGTCTATACACCAAGTTTATATTATTTACATTGCAAATGAGGATTTCTTTGTTTAACCTTGTCTATTACAGATAATTTTGTGAATTTTTACCTTTAGAGATGGCATGCTGAATTCTATAGAGCAGTTCCTGATTTTAGACTAAGACTGTGTTCTGTGTTGAACTGGGATTCAGGTCTACTTCTCTCTATTTTTAGCTTCCTTGAATTACGAGGGGGGAAAAACAGGTTTACACAAAAGAACATTGTGACCTTTGTAAAGTCGTGGATGCCCAAATCTTTTCTTTTTATATTGTGAATGAGGTATGCTACCTCTGGCCACAGCAGCAGTGAGGTTGATAATATTGGACGGATTCTTCCGTGTGTAATCTCTGTATTTCCAGAGTTTATTGTAGTTTCCTTCATGAAAGCTGAGTAGAAATTAAGGTTTTTCTTGTTCAGTTCTGACACTTTGACAATTGAGTACACATTTTGTGGATGTATGATCTTTAGATCAGATAGGTGCTGTAGCACAAATGGAACTGGGTTTGCTTAACTTTTTTAAACTCTTTAATAGATTTTTACAATCGAGTATTTCAGCAGATAAATAATTTAGCTTGCAATGACGCTAATTGCCTATTTCTTTATTTGTGAGCACTTCTAAGAGGAAGCAGCAACTAAATCAAAGCACAAGTTCTGTTTGAGCTATCTGATCACATGCTTTCAATTTATCTGAATTGAAGTTTTTGCCATGAAACTTTAGTTTAGGCAGCATGTCCATATTCCAAGAAATTAAGTCTCTGGTATCTTCCACATGCTGTGACATAAAGAAATCTTCTGCATTGCATTGAAAAGCTAGTTATTATACACTGTAAGGAGTGCACATAGAATTAGTAATTTTGTTTTCCAGTTATTTTGGGGGTTGATGATGTCCCCAATTATATTTGATGACAGGGCCGAGCTGGTGAGTTGATCTTTCTAGTCGTGTTGGCTGACTGCTCAATCACCAGATGATAGGCTTGAAGCCTATTGGAGCTGCTCTGCTGATAAACATGTGATTATGAGACACAGTTGAGTCTTCCAAGTAGCTGAAATGAAACTTTCGCTGAGCTTTCATTCTGATTAAAAAGAGGTTGCACCCATAAAGTTACCCTGGTTGTGTAATGTGTGCTTCCAGTGTTGGTTCTTTGTTCACAGTGTGCAAGCCTGAGTGTTTCAAATGGCAACGAGTGAGTAAAATCTTCTGTTCTCCTTCTCCTGTATTTGATAATATGTAGTAAAGAAACTATTTAACTGAGAATATTTGCTTGTTAGGGAATGGTTTAACAGTGACATTGCTAGTTATGTATTTGAAGCTCTTCTATATGGCCTGTGATTGGAGATATCTGGTGGACACAGATGTTGGTGCGTGTGTATCCTGTGTTGTGCACTAGAGGGTGGATGGAACAAGAGACCTTATTGTCTGTTCTGCACCATAATGATATCCTATCTGTGTTATTCAGGAATAAATGATCGTGTTTGCATTTGGATTATTTATTCAGCTTGGATTTTGTTTGGGATGGTATTTCTGGCCTTAGTTTTGCTATACACCTGACTCATGTTAAAATATATAAATATATCTATATTCTGGAAGAGGTTGAACTGAATAGCAGAAATGTCATTGTTTTGGATGAGAATTCTCCATTTGCCATTGAGTCAGATTTGTTTTTAGAGCAGTAATATTTTGGGATTCTTTCTGGTCATTGGCATGGCATGTCTGTGTGAGATACTATACTATAGAGCAGTTAACATAATCTTAAGTAAATACTTTGACCACTTAAGCTGTTCATTGAACCTGGTTTATATGGTAGATCTATCTCCTACTGTGTGTGTATGTATATTTGTATTTTATTACAAATGTAAAAATGTCAGAGGAATAGATGAAGAAGTTTAAGATACATCCTACAAAACACAATCTTGTTGTTAGGAGCCTGTTTTTTTTGTGTTAATTAGCTGTTTTGAACTAATGACCTACAGATTCATGGCCAATTATCCAGAATTTATAGTTTAGTGAATAAACCCTTAGTTTATTCCATTGCTGCTGTTCGATGTGTTTAAATGTTTTTTTGCAAGTAAATAAAGGTCCACACAAGGGTCACATTTAGTGGTGTAATATCTGCATTCTCTACACAATGCATACCCAGGTCTCTAGTGCTTGTAGGCTGTCACTGTTACAGAGTGGTGAATACTTTAAAGGTTAGACTATCAAAAATATACCAAAATAGAAGTACACTCAGTGCAAACTGATAAAATTAAGCTGTGGTTCTTGTTTTCCTCATCACATACTATAATGTAATGTCTGCACTCAATTCACCCCAATCTCAGACGGTGACAGTTTACTAAGAAATAAATGGCTCATTCTGGCACAAGTCTGGTTTGTAACACTTGTTTATCTGTATGCGATATGGTAGTGTGGATTTAACTGATAGCTAGGGGAACTTGGCAGAAGCTTAGTTGATCTCGAAAGATACTTGCTAGTGGGAACCTTTTTAATTCTTCTCAGCAGTCTAGTTAACTAGTTCAGTGCTGGGTATCTTGCACTCGAATTCGGAAACATGAGGATTTCAATCAAACATTGTTTTTTTTCAAACATCATCTCATTGTGTTGTATGTTAAAGTGATCTGGATTTGATTACATGACAATGTGGTTTAACTGAAGTGCACACAGAAAAACCTATTGAAGGAAATCTTAAAACCAAAACTAATTGGACAAATCCTTACCTTTTTATAAGCTCATTACTACACTGTGTGCTGTTGAAAACACCCTTTATACAAATAGCCACATATTCCATGTGTTACTTTTTTATAAAAATGTTCTGTCAACTTGATGTGAGAAAGTACTAGATCTAAATATTATATCAATGTAAGCCTCCCCACTTCTGTAGCTTTCTATAATGATGTCAACAGGGAATACATTGGGGTTTGCAATTTTTCTTTTGTCATTAAATTGAACTTCTTAGCCAGCAACGCTAATAGAAAAATGTTTACAATTAAAAAATGATACACTTTGTTTGCGATACTAACCTTACCACATGTATTATTTTATACCTACACTTGCCAAACCACTAGTATAAAATGATTATGAAAGTGAGACCTGCAAATTGAGCCATATGTGAGTGACTTGGGTGCTCGTATAATGCAGTGGGAGACCTGGTTCGTGGAGCTGCCTATCTGAATAAGACTGTTTGGGAGATGTTGATCTAAGCAAAAAGAATAATGGCACTTGAACACAGGCTAGCATATCTTTATTTACATGGATGTTAAATTGTTTAATAAATATCTAAGTTTGGCTTTTACAACTATTAAAAGAACAAGTAATGCAGACATTGCTAATTATTTGAAGCAGGCGTGGGCATGAAGACTGCCGATGAACGGGGTGCTGCACCTTTTGCCTAAGGCCATTGCGTGTTCTAACAGGACACCTGTTCTCTGTATAAAGTATGTGTAACTGTTTAGTTCAGACACCTTGTGCTGACATTTCATCATATTACTTCTGCTGGGAAAAATCCCCAAATATTTAGCATCTTTATATACATTGATGTGGGTTCTTTGTAGATTACAAAAAATCCTAAATTGATATACTCTACATGCACTTGGCAAGGAGACACACACACCTGTTTTGAATTAGAATCTTTTGATCGTATGTCAGTTTTTGATTTTCAAGTGTGTTCGTAAAGTGTACATTGTTTGCTAAATGACTTTAACTAGTTTTAGTGTGCTGCTCTGAATAAAACAGGCAGTTTTAAAATTCACTTCCATGATATTATTTCATAAATCCATTACTCTTCCATGTTTCATGAACTAACTCTATGCTCTGATAGGTTCACCATTTTTAAAGGTTCTAATGTTCTCTCAACATTTACATTATTCCATGACTGTTTCGATTATACAGCTGTATATCAGTGTCAAAGGGACACTATAGTCACCCATATCATTTCATCTCAATTAAGTGGTCTGAGTGCTGGAGCCCTGTTGTTTTTTTATGCTGTCAATCATTTAGAAATTGGGTTAAATCCATCTCTAATGGCTGTCAGTTTGAGGCGCTCCCGTATAGTTGAAACCTGTGGGAAAGCTTGGACGCGCTTTATGGCACTTGCCGCACATGCACATCAGGTCCGCGGTGCTTCTCTATGAGTAGCATTGGATTAGATCAGCACTAGAGGAGGCCATGCCTCCTCTATAACGTTGTGGGAGGTGGAGAGATGAGCGGTGACGAGGGACTGTCAGTGCTGGACAAAGGTTAGTAAATTCTTTAATTTATTTTTATTGTGGACTGGGTGGTGCCCTATAAAGCATTAGGGACAGGGACACTAGGTTTGCATTCCCTATGCTATAGTGTTCCTTTAATAACATCAGGGTTAATATTTGATATTTACTGATCGTTTACAGTGAAGTATTGATAACCCTTCTGTCACAACCAAAATCTAGCATATTTTTATACATTTTCTTCTAATGGCATGGTGTGTTAACAAGAACCAGTTTTCCATAAAGCAAATTATTAAAAACAGACCTTATTGATTTTATTTTCGTTTCCATGTCCATGATATTGTGACTATTGCCCAATATTACAAATGAATCATTTTGGTCTGTGCGTACTGCGATAGCAATTCCAGTCTAGTGTTATCTTTACCAGCAATAATAACTGATCTCTCTGTAATGCCTGTCGATTTTATAAAGATTATAGGGATTTTTTCTTTCTTAATAATAAGTGGGTCACTAAGTTCCGTCAGCTTACAGTCAAATTAGTGGCTTTGTACTTTAATAGGAACTGCAACTTCCTCAATTTTTGCATACCCTAATAGCAAAGTAAAAGTCAGCTACAAGTTATGCTAAATTTATTTTAGAATGCTCTGTAGTTTTATTTTTTTTCCATTTTCAAACTGTATGCAAATGAGGAAAAGGGTTACTGACCCTTCACTGATTTGAAGTTGTCATGGTGCCTGGAGTCTGCATGTGCAGTGTTTTCACTTTGAAACACTGCACATACGGAATTTAACCCCTTAGCTGACGGAGGTGTAACTCCACCTACAGCAGAGAAATCGGTGCATCATTAGCTAGCAAGATACAAAAAATCTAGGCTGGCTATTGTCAGTTAGGTTTAACGAGTCTCGGAGTCTGGTGGGGAACCAGGTAAGAGGGCAACTAAACAGTTTGCCCCATTACTGGGGAATCAAGCTAGGGTAATCCTGGCATCATAGTCATAGTGGTTATGTTGCTTGGAGTGACCCTTTAAACATGCACAGCGCTACATTTCTCCGATTCCGGGACACACACTTGCGCACACTGGGCATTTTGGGACAGAGCAGAGGTAAGTATTTATATTTCATTTTTCTTTCTTACTTCCACGGCATTGTTCTTCAGCATTTTACTTGTGTGAAGAAATAAACAACGGTCTCTGGAAGATCTCCTATTTTGGCCTTATTGAATAATCCCGTATCTATGCAGATATAATTTGATCCTGGGGAAAAAAATAGCTAAACCAGATAGCAACTACTCGTTGTAATCGTTAGGTTCAGCTAACTCTTCATTCAGGAAGAGGTTTAAAATAATGAATGAGTTTCTGTTTAATGTTTTGTTAACATGGATTACTCCAGATAATCTGTAAAGATAAGCTATATAGACTTGACAAACTCATTTTATTTTGCTCACAGCAACTCTTTTAAGTCTGCCACTTTATTCTTGCGTCATGTAAAACACCCTACACTGTGATAAACAGCCAGGTGCAGCCTGTTAGTCAAGGCGGAAACCAACATTTGATGAAGCAAGGAGAATCTTCCATGCTATGCTTTTACCCCATGATTCTCACACATGAGAATGTGAGACTTTCTCAATGAAAAGCCAATAATGGTCCAGATGTGCAAGCTTCTGTCAGCTGGCCATAGTGAAATCATTTATTTGTTTGACAGGTTCCCAGGAGTCCGACAGCTCACAGTCTGCCAAGAAAGATATGCTGGCTGCACTGAAATCCAGGCAGGAAGCTCTGGAAGAGACACTACGCCAGCGGCTGGAGGAGCTGAAGAAGCTTTGTCTAAGGGAAGCGGTAAGGAAATGGCATCTTGTGCATAATACATAGTTAACGTTAATAAGGAATGCTAGAGGATCTTGTCATTAAAATCCCTTTGTTATAAGGTCACCAGATTCTGACTTTACATTAAAAGAAAAAAAAAAAATACCATGCACTTCATAGCAGTATTGATTTTCCATACGTGCCTCATTCCATTCGAATGGAATGTTAAAGTCTTTTTATTTACGTGCCAACATATTACATAGAGCTTGATTGAGCATGTAGTGTATCTTAAAACGTGTTCCACTCAGTATGTCTTTTTTACTTTCCTGTTTATTGCTTGATTTTCATACAAAAATAAACGCCCACCTCAGTTTTATAGCAAGCTCAACTAAAGGAATCACAATTTTCGATTCTGCAATATGTGGGAATCTATTTGCCTACAGGAGATTAACTGGCCTTTGGCCACGGGGTCTAGGCCCAAGGCCCATAATAACGCTAGACACAGCAAAACAAGTGCAATGTCTAGAAAGGAAAATAAAGTGTAGATGAAAGTCGAGGGAGTTATTTTTAAAACCAATTCTGATGGATGGATTGACCAGCTGATTTGAGGACAATAGTTGAATAGCTGAATTTTAAAAGCATCTCTAGTGAAGTGGAGTAAATTCAAATTTGCTGATTGAAGCCTAAATTGTGTTAGTTCTCAATGGCACACTTTGCTTTTTTTTTTCTAGTGAATAGACCTCAGAGTATTTGCTCTTGTTTGTTCATGTTCTGTGTTTATTGTGCTAAATTTCTTCCCTATTCTTCTAAAATCTAGCTAATATAATTGCTGGATGTAGTTGCTGGAAAGCTGTTTTAATTGTGCTTTTTGCATGTATATGTAAAAAAGATTCTAGAAGCTAAATGAGCTGTTTATGCATGGATTAGATCCCAGAGATGCTGATCCTTGGAACGATTCTCAGAGTAAAGAACTCTGCTGAAATGGATAGGGTTGGCAAACACACACCTAATTACCTAGTGTTTCCAAAACTGTTATAAATCCTTCTGAGCCTCCTTTTCAGTACCCGGAATCTCAGGAATCATAATTATTTCCTGTGAGAATTCCATTGTGAATGTGCTGAGTGTGGGAGAACTCTAAAGCATTAGTGAATCACTGAAGAGTGACAAAAGACTTGTATTACCACCAGCGTATCTTTATGGTTACTTATTAAATCTGCTTTTTTGGCAATCTGTAGTGAGCTAGATTTCAGGAAACGTAATCTTGTGGTGGATGTTTCCTAAAGCTATCATCACTTGTATGAAACTACTCAATTTACGACCTTTATTGCTTATGATAAATTAGATTTATCATAAAATTTTTTAACATTTAAAGTGTTTCAAGAGATAGAAAGTGAGGTGCTGGCCAGAATCTATGCCAATTAACTAAGAACACACTACTTTTGCTGTATCGTTAAGCACGTTACGCTGAATAAAATACATTAAATTATTGTGCAGCTTGGTCACTAAAACTGTTCTATTCTTTGTAATTTACAGAACCATTAACAATGCAATCTAACCATCTTTATAACAGAATTCTCAAAGTGTATTAAAAGCCCAACAGTGCTTTATTCGCGATAACAGAGCTTACAAATAATTTTTTTGTCAAGTATGATTGAACTGGTGTTATTATTGATTTTTTTTTTATTTTTTCTATCATAGCATGGTGCAGAACTACCAAAAAATAACAAAATAATATATCTGTTGAGGGTCTCTTTATTCCAGCAAATTCCGAGTTTTTTTTAAGTGCCTACTTATTATAGCTAAACTAATGTTATAAAACCAAAGGTTAGTCAATGCTAATCTTGACCTCCTTTGACCACATATAGCATATTTAAAGATATTTTGAAAAAATATATATGTTTTTCCTTTAGGAACTAACTGGTAAATTGCCTAGAGAATACCCTTTAGATCCTGGAGAGGAACCGCCTACTGTACGGAGAAGAATAGGAACCGCATTTAAACTGGATGAGCAGAAGCTACTTGCAAAGGGAGAGGTAAATGTGCTATGTGTTCATCGTATAGTTGGTCCACTGATACACATTGCTTTTTATGTGTGTAAAAACTGCACTGTTAATGCAATTGGTGAATTACCTTGTAAAGTCACAGGATATTACCAAGATTTGGTGTTTATTGGTTTTAGGGTTTTTTACATTCTCCAAGTCTGTTTGAAAGTCACACATTCGAGTTCAGATTGTGTTCTGAGAACCCCTTATATCTGTCTGGAGAACTTCAAAGAAAGATGATACATGCTGATACTTTTAAATTAGAAACTTCTGTGCGATATTTGCTTTAAATTAACATGTGATGGGGAAGTATGCTACTAGAACACTGCAATTTATTCTGTGTTCTTTCAGGGTTGTTTAGTGACCTGGAATGTATAGAGATCTGTATTGTTGAGATGTTGATTTCACAAATGACCTTTTCAGAGCTCTGATTCCTCAATATGTGTGGGAATTCCATTCTTTATTGAAATGGGAAGAAATTAAACATAACTGCAAATAACAGCTTCTCATTCTGAATTTTATTTTACACAAACCTTTCTCAGGCCACGAAACAGGCTAGTTTATCACTAGTGTTATTCTCCAAAATATTTGTAACTAGGTGCATTCATGCTGTTATAATATGTGTTTTTAACACATTTGCAGCTTCTAGCACAAATATTTAAATCTTTACAAACAATCTGTGTATTTTTCCCATTAGAGAGTTTTGTAACTTGGTGTGTTCTGGTATGGATTGTTATATCACAGATGTGGAAATATCAAATTGCAAGTCTCAGAGTTGATCATGGAAGTGTTTCTCAGGAATATCATTAGACACTTGTGTCCACTGACCATAGTGAAATGTTTGTTTACTCTAGAGTCTAGAATCTTACTGGTTGAGAGGAATATCTTGGCAAAAACACAGAATCTCATCTGGTTTATACTGCTCCGCCAAAAACTTGCACAAGGAAAAAGCCCATGCTTTGAGTTTCAAATCCTATACAAACCGAATTTTTTTTTAAAATTAAGATAACTATTATCATTTATTTTTAACAAGTTATGAGAATTGCATGAAAGGAATCAAATTTAGACTTCACGTATTATATGAAATTAAGAATATATCATTTGATATAATACTCGAAGTCTAAATGTGATTCCTTTAACACAATTCTCATAACTCATAATATAAATCTATACATACATATATCCAGTCTGTGTGTCACAGACAGTAACTGTCCCTCTTTTTCTCCTAACATTCTGTGGTTTAGGGAACTGAACCGTGGCTATAAAAATAAATGAGGCAGCTTTTAGGACAGGAACTCATAGAAAGGCCATTGTCTGGGGTGACTTATTAGCCTCCAGACATTATCAGTTGTTTGGGTTACTGTGTTTCTAACCAATTAATCAAGTTTAGTCATTTCTTTTATAGAACAATGGAGAAATGGTTACAAATATCCCAATAGCCAAGATTATCTGTCTTTAGGCATGGGTACAGTCCGTGTGTTTGTGGAAATGGATTCTTTTCTGTATGTTTATATTCTTTTTGGATGTTTGATAAGTTTGTGTTATTTGCGTGATAAATCGGTGTAGAAGACAAAGTTGTTATGAGAGTTATACATCAAAGTTAAACATGGAATTTGATCATTATTATAACTTGGTCTTTTTGGAAATCAGAGCAGATATTGATTTGGCTAGTTCCTAAAAGTTTGAAAATTCCTTTAGTAATACTATCTTCTTGGTAAGATGATCCAGATATGACACAGTAAATGACATTGTATGGAATGTGCTTGTAGGTTTTTAAGGTGTGTGTGAAAGTTCCTTCTTGCCCAGATGTAACACTGCCCATATATTGTTTGCCTGCCTAAAGAGTTGCTGTAGAGAATCTGTGTTTCCTTACTTCCTCTTGATTCTCCGAACTAGCTAGACAAACCTGTAGAAGACACACAGAAGCTTCCGTAGCATTGCTTGTGTGAAAGAAGACTCAACTGTTTGCAAAAACACCCATGATTTACATTCATATATTTAAGTCCAAATGATGTGCCTTTAAATCATTCTGTTGGCCCTACGATTGTAGCTGCAGGTGTACAGGCAGTTCAGAAATTGAATTCCTCTGGCTCTTGGAGGTTTTAAGGACTCTTTTATAGTTGCCTTGTGATGGATGAGTACTGTGCTGACTCATATAAGGTTACTGTATTTGAAGCCTTATTTTTGGGAGGTGTCATTCCTCTGGATCACTGAGGATTGCTTTATGTGTTTGACTAGTAAACCGTGAATTGTGAATTTACAACCAAATTGCAATATTTATACCATTTTACAAAATGCAAATGATGTTTAGTTAAACCATCACAAACATTATTATTCAGATGAATAATTTGTAATGAATATACTATGAATATTTGTAAACCCAGACCTTTTTTTTTTTAGCACCCAAGACAAAAATATGATTTTGAAAGCAATAAAAGCATATTTTAGTATGGGCACTCATTACTCATCACTCATTTACTGGAAAATAAAATTGCAAATTACGTCACGCTAAGTATCTTTTGTTTTGGGGTTTTATGTTGGCCTTTATAATTATTACTAACTTTCATACTGCTGTGCTTTTTAAAACAAAAATCCTTCCTATTTGTAAAATGGATGAACTTTACATACTGTATTTGTGTTTATAGCTTTATATTGCGCAATGAATTACAATTGGTGTCAGGTTACACAGTGTGTCATGAAAACATTAACGTTAACACTTCAAGTGTTTTAGAGGGTGAGGAATCACTTGGTGTAAAAACAAATACAATGTCTTGTAGTAGTAAGAGCATCAAAATGAATGCATTTAGTGACTTCTTGTGCACCATTTCCAGTGCTGGTTGGTGGTCTGCTCATGCACCTTATGGATGTTCTCTTGTTGTAGGAGGTGGAGCTGGAGCGACTGGAAAGAGAATTCGCAATCCAGTCGCAAATCACGGAGGCAGCTCGGCGCTTGGCCAGTGACCCTCATGTTGGTAAAAAACTGAAAAAGCAAAGAAAGACCTCCTATCTTAACGCACTGAAGAAATTGCAGGAGATCGAAAACTCTATCAATGAGCACCGCATCAAGTCTGGGAAAAAGCCCACTCAAAGAGCATCTTTGATTATAGATGGTGAGGGTCTCTGATTGGTACTGCCAAACTCTGCCTTTTATGAGCACATAGTTTGTGCTATCATACAACGAAAGTCTTACATGGTCACATTGTGAAAGAAGCAAAAGTGTTTTGATTAAGTAGCAGTTCATGGCTCTGTATATTTACTACAGTGCAGTACAATTTAAACCTACATGTTGTCGTGCAGAACCCTATTGAACCATTAATGTCATACATTAATCTCATGGATGCTTTTGGGGCTGATGCTTTTGGTTTTATTTTTTTTATTTTTTGGCACATCTGTGCATCCCAGACAAACCAGAGTATTTGTTATCTTGCAGTTTTACTCTGAAGGATGACATGATTAAACTGCAGTTAAGTATTCTGGGTGAGGATATACATGTGAGACATAAGACTCAATAGAACATATAGGATTGTTATAGTGATCAGGCAATATTCATAACCCCTTGCATATTGTATAGAGACAGTCTGACATCCCTGACATGCATTTTGCAGTGCTTGCAAACATCTTGGTGCATAAATATTAAATCAAATCATTTCTTTACAGAGGCAAATCTTGGTAGCGAAGACAGCTCACTTTCCGATGCCCTTGTTCTAGAAGATGGTAAGTACATTGTTTGTAGTACTTTTTTTCTATTTTATTATGGAAATAATTTGAGCGTAGTAGTTAGTTTAAAGTTTTTTTTTTTTTCTTGTTTGTTTTTTAAACCTAAAGTATATAGAGCACAAACTGTAACCATGTGTAGTTTTGAATCTTAAACCATAGATCAAAAACAGGATATTCACTGTTTGTTCCTGTATTTATTTATTTATTTTGTAACCGAAACACTAATTTGTTACAACTCAGTACTTTAACTGGTTCACTCTTGTCATTGGATGTTATTATAATTTGAATGTTACTGTTGTATATTTTTCATACACAGTACCACTCCCCCCTTATTTGGGTCTCCCCCCTCTGTATACGTTCCGGACTGGACACTTTTATTCCTGCTCAACCCTTCCCCAGCTGTGCAAGACCAATTTTGACCTCACAATGAATCCACACTTATAAATAAAAAAATGTTTATCCCCATCATAGCAGCACATCAATCATACCCTCCAGGACACCCAACCACCAAAACTTGGTTCCAAGGCACAACCATAGCACTGTTAAGGTGTCATATTATATACAAACCATGTATGTACTGTGCCGTGACTAGAAATGTATATCACACTCCTAGATGTACGTTTGTTGTATTGTTCAAAATTTTGATGAACAAAATAAAAAATAAAAAAACACACAAAAAAAACTTACCTGGAGTCCAGTACCAAATCTCCTCAATGTCTTCATGTTGATGGATAACAAATGAAAAGTGCTGACCTGCACTAGGCATAATTCACTTGCTGCATTTGGAAAATCCATTAATCCAGAAGGAACTACCACCTTAATTTCATTAGTTTATCTCTTGAATCCTATGAATATTGCACAGTGCAGGAGACAGCACTTTTCATTTACTGTCCACCACCACGAGCAAACTAAATGCATCTAGGAAAAATGTATCCCAAGTCACATGCTAGTCGTGCCTCATGCACTATTGATCATCAGAATTGTCCAGCAGTTGGAGAGCTACCTGTGGGACTGTCCTTCTCTAGGCTGTTGTTAATGTGCACATTAATTGTTAATGTGCAGGTTAAATAAATAGTTCTAACTGTGAGTAACGTGCACATTAAATAACTGTTATTAAAACCTTTCCTTGGATAATGTCCATGCTAGTCAATTGCCTTTGTAATACAGATATTTTCTTGTAAGATTCAGTTGATAGATCTGTGGCAACTTGTTTCTGCAGATTTGCCAAGTACAGTAAATTGCTTGAACTACAAAGGACTACTGCCTGGTTTAACCGATGCAAATAAAAGTTTGCCTTTTATTAAATTCTAGTCTGCTTTTCACGGAGTCTTCCATCCAAGGAAGTTAGAAGTTTTGCACATATACTTTTGAAAATTCTAAGTATTACAGGCAGTTCTGTTGTTTTTTTTTGTTTTGTTTTTTCATGTCCCAATTTAAAAAAATCTATTGTGTTTTCATCTAATTTTTTTATGCCATAACCATAATTTTTGAATGTGTTCATTTTTTTTCTTTTTCTTTGAAATTCAACACATTTCTCAATCTTCCTGACATTTTTTCCAGTCAGAAAAGTGATCCTTTTTTTTTCTGCCACTGTGCCGGTCCTTTTTGAAATGGATATTTGTGCAAAAAATGCCAGGCTGAGAAAGCCAACATGTTTTAGACCATTTTTACAGCAATTTAATAATTATGAACAGATTAGCAACAAAACTATAAAGTACACTGAAAATCTATATTTTGACTATGGCTAATGACAGTACAGTTAATTACTACCAGTGATAAAACTGGATATTTACTGAGGCATTAGGCAAATTGTTAGTGGTCACATACAGTGACATTCCTAGTGAGCTGCTCTCTAACCTGTTTAATCTGTGCCTGTAGATGCTAAGGATATCCTCACACTTGCACTGCAAAGAAAGGTACCTGGAACTAACTGGAGTGTTTCCTGTTCTCCTTGTTCAGAGGATTCTCAGGCTCCCAGCATAATGTCTCCTATGCAGTCACCCCACAAAGGTCTACCACCAAGACCTCCATCCCACGGTAGACCTCACCCTCCACAATCACTTGATGGACTACGGCAGTTGCACTACCAGAGAAATGACTATGACAAGTCTCCTATTAAGCCCAAGATGTGGAGTGAATCCTCCTTGGATGAACCTTATGAAAAAGTAAAGAAAAGATCTTCACACAGCCATTCCAGGTACCTGTTGTGTCTCCTGAAGTTTGACTTGTATAAATCTTTGCCACCTTTCTAATATAGAACCTCTTCAGTATTCGACTACTGAAATGCTAGTTGGACATCTGGTCAGTAATTTCTCTGCACATTAATGGGACTTTACTGAAAACATATGAACTTTTTTTTTCCATTTTCTTCCGACCTCATATTTGGTTGGTTGTTCTGTAACATAGTGGTAAACCAGTGTCACACAAGCATATGTTTCTCGACTCCATCACTATAGATTCATTATAGCCCAGTGGAAACTCTCTAAGCAGCTGCATAAGTCAATGGTAAAGCTAGACAGTCGGCCAAAGCTTTAACATGGGATGCATAACAAAGAAAGATATATATATATATATATATATATATATATATAAAAAAAAACGAAATTGCTCCTGCACTCACGCTCCAATGTCCCTTAGTAGCCGGGTGCCAACCAAAAAGTAGCTTCAATATCCAAGGAATTCAAGTAAATGGCTGCACTCATGAAGTAAAAGTCCAAAGTTTAATGACAAATGATTAAAACATCCAAGATCAACGTTTCAGTCCTTGCAGACATTCATCAGGATCCTGATGAAAGTCTGCAAGGACTGAAACGTTGATCTTGGATGTTTTAATCATTTGTCATTAAACTTTGGACTTTTACTTTGTGAGTGCAGCCATTTACTTGAATTATATATATATATATATATATCTCCATGGTAAATGGTGAAATCTAGCCTCCAAAGTTATAGATTAAAAACAAACACATATCCTATATAAACCATTCTATATTTTGTTGAGGTTTTCATATTGAATTATTTGGTATATTCTATAGACTAGATAAATGCTGGAAGAACAATACTTTGAATGATTGATTTAATTTTATATAACCAATTTAGTGCTTGATACATCATATGTTGCTTACCTGGACACAGCAAAACTAAAGAAATAAAATAATGATTGTATGCATATGTAATAAATGACTAGATTAATGAAGGAGATGCATCTCCTTCATTTAGTTATTAAGAACGTTTGGTTTCATATTTATGTGTCTTGCATTGCAGTAGCCATAAGAGGTTTCCCAGTACAGGCAGCTGCTCGGAGGCAGGTGGTAGTAATTCTCTACAGAACAGTCCAATCCGTACACTCCCCCACTGGAATTCTCAGTCCAGCATGCCATCCACACCAGACCTGCGAGTCCGCAGTCCACACTATGTTCATTCAACCAGGTAAGACTGACATGGTATGGAGAATTCGCTGTGTGTGATAGCTGATAGCATAGCTTTAATAATGGTCAAGTTAGTCATCTTGTGATAAAAATACCTCAACAGAACCTCATTCAGGCAAATCTCTTATTCTAAAAGTTGTGACATGTCAGCAGTCCTGACGTCTGGGCTGTTTTTTTAAACTGGGTGGGTGGGGGAAAACAACAACTCCACTTTCTTTCCCCCCCCCCCACCCCCCCCCCAAGTTTCACCAATTTAGCCTAAATTTTGCAATTCTCTTGTCACATTTTATACTATAACAAGTTTAATAAATATCCCTGTGTGACTTCAGATATATATTTTATTTATTAATTTTCCGACCGAAAAAACGAAACCTGGTATAGTCTGCTCTTTTAATATCTCTGCAGAACCATGGATAATGGGCCCCTTGTCTAAATATTCTTCTGCTTGCAAATATTGTTAATGTAACCAAAGTGCACCGATTCATTATTTCCCAAAAATAACATTGCACAGCTTCACATGGTAGATAAATCCATTGAATTGCTGTAGGCATGGATAGTTACTACTTAGGCAGGTCAGCTGCTGAGGTAGGAAGCAAACTAATTGTTCGGTGGCAGAAAAAGCTTCTTTAAAGTGGTTGACGTCATTGTGGTGAATATTTAGCTGCTGGACAGGGATGTTACATGTGTGCTAACTGGAGCCCAGGTTTGTCCTACTGTTGAAACAAAAATTATTTTTATATTCCTCATTACAGGTCTGTGGACATCAGCCCAACCCGGCTGCACAGCTTAGTACAGCACTTTAGACACAGGAGCTCAAGCTTGGAATCACAAGGAAAGCTTTTAGGCTCTGAGAATGACACTGGGAGCCCTGATTTCTATACTCCAAGGACTCGTAGCAGTAATGGCTCTGATCCCATGGACGACTGTTCCTCTTGTACCAGCCATTCCAGCTCAGAGCACTACTATCCAGCCCAAATGAATCCTAATTATTCTACATTGGCAGAGGACTCTCCCTCTAAGGCCAGGGAGCGTCAGAGACACCGGCACAAGTCTAATGGAAACCTTGTATCCTCCAATTCAGGGAGTATGCCCAATCTGGCTGCAAGAAATGGAACCGGGCACCACGGTGTCTACCTACATAGCCAGAGCCAGCCTTCATCTCAGTACAGGATCAAAGAGTATCCTTTATACATTGAAGGAAGCTCAACACCGGTGGTTGTGCGCAGCTTGGAAAATGACCAAGAAGGTCACTACAGCGTTAAAGCACAATTCAAAACATCAAACTCCTACACTGCAGGTGGGATGTACAAAGAAAACTGGCATGGGGATGATTCAGTAGACTCTGTAAGGCTCACTCCATCTCGCTCTCAGATTGTAAGGACTCCATCACTTGGAAAAGAGGGCCATGAAAAGGGCCCAGCCAGGACTGTGGTGTCTGATGAGCTGCGGCAGTGGTACCACAGGTCTTCATCCACTCACAAGGAGCACAACAGACTCTCACATACTAGTTCCAACTCATCTGATAGCAGTTCCCAGTACAGCATGTCTCAAAGCACCTTTGTGGCACACAGCAGGGTTACAAGAATGCCTCCGGTGTGTAAAGCAACAACAGGTAAGAAACCAATAGAATCAACTAACGTAATGGCTTTCTCATCAGCAAACCTCTTCATTATTCACACACACACAGAGGGCATGTTTTATGACAGTGTGACCATGTAAAAGATTCATTTTACAGGCAATCCATTAACTAAAATTTCCAATCTTGAAATTCAGGATGTCAAATTATGGTCAAAAAGGGCACCCTTTTTCTCTGGCGCTCAATATTTAGAAGTATATTTTAAAAATGAAATGAATGAAACTCACTTGACAAGTAAAATGTATCCAAGCACACTGGTATTGTTTGATATACTGCAGAAAAAGGAAGGGTATTATATTTCAAGTATAAAGTGCTCTTTATATAGGCATAGTACACATCCGAATTTTAGCATATAATGCATTTTCTACATTCAAAGATTTTTATCAGAGCATAACATATATAATTAAAATTGTATATAATTCTGATAAATGTTCTGTCAACCCCCTGACTTTCCGTTATACAGTTAGTTTTTTATGTTCTGATTAGGTCTTGTGCTGTTCTGTTATCATTTGACCTAACTTGATAACTAACTCCTCAGTCATTGTACTGATACAGAGATTTTTAAAGCTTGCTCAGAAGTGAATAAACACTGGAACAATGTTCAACATGTCCAGCTTTGAACACAGATTGAAGTGTCTTACAACGCAAAATTGGTCAAAACACTGAACAAACGATGATCATTGATGCTTCTTCATGTCTAGAAAGCTAAAAAGTCTGACTCATTTGTTAGTTAGCATTTCATTAAAATGTAATATCTTGCTGGATCAGCCGGGATGAACTTTTGATAGCCAAGTATTGTGTGAAATCTCAGGGGCCCATGGCCCCTTTTTCTGCTTTTTGTTCCCACCACCCTTCCTAAGTGGGTGGTCTGCTGTGTGTGAGATGGTTAACACCAGGACATTCTTCTGAGATGAAGTGCACTCTGCACATTCACTGTCCTGGGCATTCAGTGTACAGAGATCATTATTATACAGCTGGCTTTGATATTTTTGCTTTCTTTTTTTTCCCCTTCCTTTAACATAACTTATGTTCTTGAATTGTTGACATTCAACATTCAGTACATAATTTTAGATAAAATATTTTAAGTAAAAAACAAAAGACAAAACCCTTGCGATGTATACAAACAGTTTTATGTTTATGGGTTTAGAACCTATAGTCATATAGGGGAAAAAAGTCTATATTTCTATATGCATTTAATTGTATTTTCTCACATTTTAATATTTGGAAAAATGGCTTATGATCTCTGTTCTATCTTTATTACCTCTACATTTAGCCACCATCTTTGTAAACCCATCTTGTCAGCAAAGGGTTAATTTGATCAAAGGGATCCGTGATTCATTCCCTACATCTTAAATGCAAAAATTTTTTCATTTAGCTGTACATTTAAAACATATAATTAAGTTATGAGACGGGGCGGTGTTAATTCCAAAAGTGTATTTTGAGAGCAGGAAGAATAAGTCAATTTCTTAATATATTTATTTTGCCCAATCGCACATCATAATTGGAGAATTCATGAAATATTTTAGTAGCTGAGGTTCCTGTGGTGCTTTTCCCAAGATCCTTTCAAAGGTTTCCTGGAAGCCACATATTAATGTTATTAACCAAATCGCAAGTGTAACTGAATACTTACATCTTTCCATAGCAACCTCCACACCATGGTTAGTCATGCATTGGAGTCATGCTGTATAAACCTACATGTACTCTGCCATCTCTCACAATCCCCCTGCAAACACTGGGGATGGGTACATTGTACACAGGTTGTGTGTTACTTGAAGGCTGTATACTGAAAAAGCATTTATGTTATTAAAATATTAATGAGAAGAAAATTAGTAAATCTGTTCTACAGATACATAATTGAAGGT
Source organism: Pelobates cultripes (assembly GCA_933207985.1). Taxonomy (NCBI): domain Eukaryota; kingdom Metazoa; phylum Chordata; class Amphibia; order Anura; family Pelobatidae; genus Pelobates; species Pelobates cultripes. The sequence continues at coordinate 162,528,770 of OW240914.1, read as the reverse complement.
ACCTAAATTTAGTCATGAAACATATTGTGGAAGCTGCCAGTGGCCCAACTAGCCCCAGCTAGGGCTTCACCACAAGGCTGTCTCTCTGCTAGGGATGGTATGGAATTATTTAATTATGGAGCGTAAATAGCCCAGATTATCTGTGCCTGTTTAATATTGAATGGAAGGACCCTTCCAGATACTATACCCACTTCAGTGAGATGAAGCAGTTGCAGCGTTTATTTAATAAATAATTCTAAAGAAATCGTTATCTGGTTACAGCTAAGTTAGCCACATTCTCCGTTTTTTTGCCAATTTTTTTTTTCTTAACCATACCTCTGATTTAGTTTCAACCACAAAATTAAATCAATCATGGGTTAATTCATGGTTCAAATCTTTTCATTTCGGTCACCTTTGTGTAAACAGCAATCAGCCCAATAGTTTACATAGATAATTATAATATTCACAAGATACTGTGGAAGATGTCACACTGGGAAGCAGCAGCCATCCTGACCTTGCAGCCAGGAAATCGGAATGTTTAAAAATAACTCCGACAGAAGGTTATCAGACATGACTCCTCAATTTGTCATTTAACATTGGGGTCTTTCTCAATCGGTGAGTAAGCAGTGTTTTGCATTATCTGGGTTTTTTTAAATGCAGAGAAAACAGCATTTGAACTCCAGTGGATATATTTCTATATTTTTTAAAATATTTTTAGAGGTTTATTTTTTTTACTGACCGCTTCTAAAATATTTTTGCGTCGGTAGTTTTTATTCTTGGCTTAACAGTTAAACCAACCAAAGCTCAGCAGTGACACATAAATAAGGGACACTACAAACATTTTACCTATTACTTGTTTGTTTGTTGATTTGTGGCACCTGTTGTACTTTGAATTTTATAATTTTGCCCACTTACATTTATTGATAATTTTTGTCGCTATTGAATGACAAAATCTAATACTTTTAATTGCAAAAAAAGGTCACTACATGGCTACCTGCTACCCTGTTTGTAATTCAGAAATATATAGCGTTAAAAAATGTATTACTTACATCTGCATTTCCATGGAAATCATTATGTTCGGATTCCCCTCCAGGTCCATCCTCTGATACTAGGAACCGGCTGCTATCGCTCAGCCAATTCTTTGCATCCCAATGTTTTCAGAAAGTGAATTGGTTGCACTTGGTGCATGAAATCATTACTACCTCTTAAAAATGAATACTTGATCGCTCGAAAGTGCTTGTACACATTTTGTGTATGCCCATTAGTTATTGTTCTAGCTACAGTATCTCTAGTACTAGTGTTTAAAATTGCAGGAACTTTTCCCGACAAGGGACAGCTCAGGATTGTATGCTGCTATGGTCAGTAAAATGTGTGCATTAAGTTGGGAAATAACACTAGATCTCAGATCTTTAATTGCAAAATTAAAATGTACCCATCTTAGTTAAATTCTTTAATGTTCTTATAATAATAATAATATACCTTTTTAAATAACATTTTATATTTAAAATGTTAAAGAAAAAATGTGTACACCTGTATGGAATCTGTTCCTAATATCTGGTTTTGTATACCCCACTCATTTATAGCAAAGTACACACATTCACTGATTTCTGTTCCCAAAAATCACATGTGTAATGGGAATAACATGATCCATGCAATTCTCCTTACTTGTTGGTGTACAATATAGATGCCATTCATACTTTATATAGCATCACCAAATCTATTAAGCTATACATGCATGGCTTAATACAGCAATATTTTCCTTCTTACACTCTAAAGGAGGACGCACTTAGATCTTGTTCTGTGCATATTTTCCCCTTTTAGCTGGTAATTCTGTTTTAGCCTTACATGGCAAGATGAACTGCACACCACTTTGCAAACTACAGGTAATATTCAATCCAGGATTGTGCAGGGATATACAGTTTGTCTTCTAGTACATTTTGTAAATCACCATGTGGAATTTTGGACTTGACTATATGTACCCATGGTCACACACCCCTTACCCCCTCTCCCCCCCTTCATATATGCATATGATAGAATTACAAACATCTTCGATTAATTATATAAAACTCACCTAGACATACAATGAAGCAGTAATCCACATTTTAGGAAAACTCTGGGTGGTGGCCAAAATGTTGTTGTAGTCACAAAATCTGCCCTAGTCAGTCCAAGATGGCTAATTGCTATGATTTTTCACTCTTTAAAAAATCCTGAGAAGAAAAATGCATTTTACCTGCAAAGCTTTGTATGGTTATAGTACATTTCCTGTAAGGAAATTAGGCCTGAGTCAATTCCCTGGGAATTTGTAAAGTCAGATATGTAGGTCAGCCTCCTAATTAAATGAATGAATTGTAGCGGACATATTAATGTGATTGGAATTTCCAGCCCGGCTCACACACACTGCACAGCCCAGAGAGGAAACAAACGGAGTAAATCATTCTGGCTTTAAGATTTTACAAAAGTGAACTGGAGCCATACTGAGAGAGATGGTGTCTGGATAGCAATATTACCACCCAAGAGAATTCTGTTTTATTAGCAAAAGTATTTTGAGGCCATGATCTATTGCTCAGTATACAAGGTGTGCAAAGGATTTCTTTCCATACTTCAGACGTGTTTCTCTGAGTTTTCAAACAATTTCTGGTTATTGAGAGGTTTACCAGCATGCCAGATCTTTGAGTTCCATTCGAAGACTGCGTGACTTAAACATTTTCATTTACATATTACACATTCCCAGAAAGGTGTCATTTTTATTATTTCTTTCCTGTACTTTGTGTTTATGCAGCATGGAGTGAACATTTGACCTTTTTTATTAGTTTTGTCAGTTTTAACTAGCCATTTTAGGTTGCCGTCCTGGACTTATATTTGTTTTCTCAAGCTAGATGAATTATATTGTCACAGTATGGTAGTAAATGATGTATAAATACATATAAACACTATTTTGTATGTTTGGATATTGTATGATTATATTGCTTGCAGGTTGCACTCAAAATTGTCTTCCACATTATCATCTAAGCAAGGAACAATCCTAATTCTAGGTAACCATGCTCCACCATTGGCACACGTACAAACCCCCCTCATTAAATTATCTTGGCATATCATGGAGCAACACGATCCAAACTGTGTAAAAACTACATCTGTGTGTGTATTAAAACATACTTACAGGAGGACTTTCTTCAAGAAGGAGAGACTTAAGACCAAAATCTATTACAGGGTTATTTTATCGCCTGTAAATGTTATATATTAACATAGTGCTGTATAGCAATTATTGATATAGTGCACAAATGTAAGCCAGGGTACACAGTAACCAAATCCTAGTAAAGCACTTACAGATTGACAAATGAAAATATTTATCATAATGTAAACCAGTTCTCAATAAGCACTTAACTTAAAGGAACACTATAGTCACCTAAATTACTTTAGCTAAATAAAGCAGTTTTAGTGTATAGATCATTCCCCTGCAATTTCACTGCTCAATTCACTGTTATTTAGGAGTTAAATCTCTTTGTTTCTGTTTATGCAGCCCTAGCCACATCTCCCCTGGCTATGATTGACAGAGCCTGCATGAAAAAAAAAACTGGTTTCACTTTCAAACATATGTAATTTACTATAAATAATTGTATCTCAATCTCTAAATTGAACTTTAATCACATACAGGAGGCTCTTGCAGGGTCTAGCAAGCTATTAACATAGCAGGGGATACGAAAATCTTAATTAAACAGAACTTGCAATAAAGAAAGCCTTTACAGGAAGTGTTTATGGAAGGCTGTGCTAGTCACATGCAGGGAGGTGTGACTAGGGTTCATAAACAAAGGGATTTAACTCCTAAATGGCAGAGGATTGAGCAGTGAGGCTGCAGGGGCATGTTTTATACAACAAAACTGCTTCATTAAGCTAAAGTTGTTCAGGTGATTATAGTGTCCCTTTAACTCCTGGTTATTGATACATTTGGGTAATACTACTATACTAAACAGCTGCTGGATTTTGAAAGTTGTTTTATGTCAACCTATTAAAGGACCACTATAGGCACCCAGACCACTTCAGCTCAATGAAGTGGTCTGGGTGCCAGGTCCCTCTAGTTTTAACCCTGCAGCTGAATACATTGCAGTTTCAGAGGAACTGCTATGTTTCACTGAGGGTTAATCAAGCCTCTCCTGGCGCTGGAGAAAGGTAAGTGACTGAAGAGGTTTTAATCCCTTCAGCCCAGTGGGAGGGGGGCCCTGAGGGTGGAGGGGACCTACTGACCTTATAGTGCCAGGAAAACAAGTTTGTTTTCCTGGCACTATAGTGGTCCTTTAATGTTTCCTAATATTATTCTTACAGAGATAACCAGCAGGCGACATTTACCTCTGCTAAAAGTAATACAAACAATATACAACCATTTACTTGATACTTGATATTTCATGTCCTAATGTTTCTAATACCCTACCTCCTATAGTCTGTAAGCTCATTTGAGCAGGGTCCTCTTCAACCTATTGTTCCTGTAAGTTTACTTGTAATTGTCCTATTTATTGTTACATTCCCCCCTCTCAAAATATTGTAAAGCGCTACGGAATCTGTTGGCGCTATATAAATGGCAATAATAAATAAATAAATTTAAATAAAAGGAACATTATAAGGTCAGGAACACAAACCTGTATTCTGACCCCATAGTGTTAAAACCACCTTCTAGCCCCGCCTGACCCTCTCTTGCCTCCCTAAATCTTACTTGTATTCAAGTCTGCAGCTGCTGCCTCTGCCCCTATCTGCCTCTGACCTACCTGCTATCTGCTGACATCATAAGAAATGGTGGTCTGAGCCAATCACAATGCTTCCCCACAGGATTGGCTGAGACTGTAGAGGAGGCAGATCAGGGGCAGAGCCAGCACGATTCAAACACAGCCCTGGCCAATCAGCATCTCTTCATAGAGATGAATTGAGTAAATGCACCTCTATAAGGAAAGTTCAGCATCTCCATGCAGAGAGTGGAGACACTGAATGGCAGTACTATACGGTGTGCAGCACTGCCCCAGGAAGCACCTATAGTAGCCATCTGAGGAGAGGCCAGTGAAGTTATCCCTAGGCTGTAATGTAAACACTGCATTTTCTTTGCAAAAAGGAATGATTATACTCATTAGAACAAATACAATAAGATGTAGTTGTTCTTGTGACTATAGTGTCCCTTTAATCTGCATCCTAAACTGTACTATCTATATTTGGATAGGTCGCCAATAGTCCCACAGTTATGGAAGAATGATACAGAAACATGGCATAATATGATTAATATGATAGCTACAAAATCAAGGCAAAAATCTGAGCACCTGTGTCCTTTATTTTGTAATGGGTTTTAATATCAACTAAGCACCTTTGGTAGCTACCCATGAAAGCCCCCAAGGCAATCTTAACTTTCATTCATCTACTTTTGCAACAGTACCAGGATCATTGTTCCAATTCTAATCCTAATGTAACTCCAAATACAGCCTTAATTAGTAAAAATGTAATCTCTATCAAAAACTCTGGCTAATTTAAATTAGATTTTTGGAATGTGACTTCCTCTCAAGGCCAGGGAGCATTCTTGAAATGTCATTTACATGAAAATGTGATTTATCTCACTTGCTATTTTGATATGCCTAAGAGGAAAGGTTATGATTTTGACTAGTATGATGCTTACAGCAGAAAAATGAAATAAAGCCAAAAATGGTGGATATGAGACTGAATCAATGCTACTATTATTTGAAACAGAATAATGGCATTATATCTTTCATTGCTGTTGAACTGCACTTATAATCTAGACTGTAAGGTTGTTTGAGCAGGGTTCTCATCTACCTATTGTTCCTGTGTCACTGTGTAATTGTCTTATGTATTGTAAATTCCCTCCCCCCCCCCACCCCCCTTTTCATACTATTGTAAAGCACTGCGGAATTAGTTGGCGCTATATAAATACCAATAATAATAACCTCCGTCAAAGTTGATTGGTCTGGCTACAGAGAGCTAGAAAACATTTTGATAGTAAATCGAGAGACGTTGGTCACAGACTTCTTGTACCATAACCACTGTAATTGCAATAAGTGGTTATGGTTCTTAGTGTCCTTTTTAACTTTTTAATGACTTATCTCTCAGTGGGTTTCCTACTTTTCTGCATCTCTGAATCCTTATTCACCGATTGAAGCATGTTATCTGCAAATGGCTTTCATTAGTGTTGTAACAGCTCCTTGAGATCACCAGGTTCACTTGTGGTTACCATGGACTTTTAGATTCTATCTAAACCAACCCACACTACGAGTACTGGTGGAAAAATCACTGATTGGATCATACTATGTAGTCAATGCAAAGAATGTTCAATGTTTATTAAAGAGAACAAAGGTTTTAAGGTAATCTCCTAAGAGGCAGTCTAGGGGTGTTTTGATTACCAATCAATTATTGACATTTATTAAATAGTAGCATGGACAGCTTGTGCAAGCAGCATAGTGCTCTAAATCTTACCTAGGGGGCATTACTACATGAGGTCTTAAAATAGGAGGGTGTAGGGATAGGGTCTGCTTAGAAAAGGGGGGAAGAAAATAGTCATGTGCAAAAAAGAGACATGATGTATTTGCAATGTACAAGGTTGCTTGTCCTATGATTTAGCTAAAGAGAAATTACAACTTACAACTCAATCAGTCACATTGCCGACATTCGTCCGAGAGACTAGGATTACACCAAAAGAGTGCATGTATTTGGCATACGATGAAGTGACAGAAAGTCTTACTTTCCATTATCCAAAGTTGGGTTCTTATTCAAGATTGTAAGCTGAGTTGACCAGGCCCCTTGCTATTTTATCCTGTCTTTGTAAAATTGTAAAAAACAAAAACAAAAAAAAACCTGAATAATAATATTGAAAATATGAAATAAATTATAATAATGTTCACTTCAGTTGGAATCCAGTAAAGTAAAAAGGAGCTAGTCAGGAACCCATGATGGCAAGCAAAACCATGTATTTTAAAAATCCGAAAATATAAATGCGTAAACTAGACAGATTTTCTCCATGAGTGGAATACAGATTCCAAAATGCCCTCCATCAGAATTTTCTATCTGTAATGAATGTTTTGCCTTTTTATAGGCATTTTGGAAATAAGGATTTTACGCTTGGTTTCAGGCATTTCATCCATAATGTCTTTTGAGTGGAATGTCCCAACGTATGTTTTCATCCTGCTTCGCTCTCACAGTTTCTGACCTTTCTTCTATATATTTTTTTCTTTTATTTTCCACTGCAGCTGCCTTACCTCATGGTCAGAGGAGTTCAACGCCATGCAGTGATCACACAGCCACCCCCCCTAGCAGTCCTCACCATATATTAACCTGGCAGACTGGGTAAGTCCTTTTTGTTGATTGACGATTAGCATTCCTTTCATAGCTGACTGATTGCACATCAAAGGACATTCCTTATTAAGTGTTTCATTCCAGTACTATGTGTCAGATGTTTGCATCATTTAAGAGTGCTTATGGTGACTTCCTTGGTTCTTGTGTTGATCAGAAATATATAAATAACCACGTGGATTTCTTTCAATAATTATTTAATACAAATATATAATTAAATGTAAATTACATGTATAAAGATTAAGTTTAGAGCAGGGTTATGATGGGTAGAATTCAGATGGCAAACATTTGTCATTGGTGAAGTGATTTCCTTTATATACTGTATGTCAATAAACTGGGCAAAATATAGTGCCATAAATAAGATATTTGTTGTAAATACTACCAAGTTTATTTACCAAAGTGAGAATACAAAGTGAATTAAAATTGGATTTTAAATTTAAAGGAACACTATAGGATCAGGAACACAAACCTGTATTTCTGACCCTATAGTGTTAAAAACAACATCTAGTCCCCCTAAATATAGTAAAATCTTATGTTTATTCCAGTCTGCTACTGGCTCTGCCCCTGATCTGCCTGCTTGGCTGACATCATTAGAATGGTGTTCTGAGCCAATCAGAATGCTTTCCCATAGGATTGTCTGAGACTGTGAAGGAAGCAGATCAGGGGCAGAGCCAGCACAAGTTCCCTCCATGCAGAGGGTGGAGACACTGAATGGCAGTACTGCACATTGTGCATCACTGCCCCAGGAAGCACCTCTTGTAGCCATCTGAGGAGTGGCCAGTGGAGTTATCCATAGGCTGCAATGTAAACACTGCATTTTCTCTGAAAAGACGTGTTTCCTGTAAAATACCTGAAGGAAATGATTTTACTCACCAAAACAAATACAATAAGCTGTAGTTGCTTTGGTGACTACAGTGTCCCTTTAAGGTCCACATTGCTGAACTAGAAAATTTTCTAAGTTGGCTAATCTTTCACTTTGACTACCCTGGCCTTAAATTTTGAATTCTCACTTTAGCAAATAAGCCTGAATGTCTTGTTCGATGAGACTGAATTTTGGGATCCAGTGTTACCTGTTTTCTATATGTTTTTATGATGGTAGGTTCTTGGCTATACTTCAAGCCTTTAAAGTGTATAGCATTTAGAATGTCTTCAGATTTTGGAGCATGTCTTTTTTGGCCTCTCCGTTTACTTTACATTAATCTTAAATCATCGTCTGTCCACTCTAATGTACTGTAATGGAATATTTGTAAAAACATAAACCTTTGTAAAATGTAAACAGACATTCATGGAATTCTTACCATACGAACCCTAATGTTAACTTAAATAGCAGGCACCCTATTAAACAGGGAGCCACGAGTCCCTTCTTTAATCCTATAAATAATGATTAGAGCCTCATCTGCTCATTCATTTTTTTTTTCTTTTACAAATTGGTTTTAGGATTGACCTTTGTTTTATCTATACATACACAATGACATTTACAAGGGGTGGCCAAGTAATAGAAATGCTACATGAAAAGGAGTTTGTGTTTGAAGTAACTAAATCCCAGTTACAAATTCATCTGCAGCAGTGAGTCATATTAGGCTGATTGCCAATATACCAGCTAATGAGGTCTAACCAGCAACACTTTGGAACTTTGTTAGCTACCTAATGCTGCTTTCAAAGCATGCGTTTCAAACAGGCCTGATGTTGATGACAGAGGTAGAGAGATAATTCTCTGTGTAGTTGCTGATACACCTCTCTGACCCTGTCTTGGCAAAAGCTGTATGTATTGAGCAGAAATAAGACGCGTAATTTCATAAACTGCAAAATAGATTTCACTGCTTTCTTCTTTGGAATTACTGAAGGCATTTTTCCATGTTGAATGGCTAATATCCCATTATTTACAGTCAGAATGTTTATGACAAGCTGCTCCGGGGAATAGTTGAAGCTATGTTAAAGAGAAAGTGTGGTCCCAACATTAGTCATTGAGAGTAATATATAGTTAGATAGCTCTGTTCTTTTGTCCACCCAGCTAGGCATTTTTTTCTGTATGTACGGTATGTCAGCAGATGTTCCATATTACACAATTACCACCATTCATATTTTGTTGATAAGCCTACCTCTGTTTTGGCAATGTGAACTTGTTCTGAATGGCAAGCCTACAACATAACACACATCTACTTCAGCTCAGGGTAAAACAGTCAGTGTAATTGCTAATCTAAACACTATCATATTGAGGTTTTTATATCTTACACTACAGTCACCCTGGCCACTTCATTTCAAGGAAGTGACCTGGATAGAGTGATTCTGTCCTTTTTAATCCTGCAATCTACTAGAGGTGCTTCTGCTGCTGTAAAACTCTGTCACGTGACGCAAAAGCCCATAGGAAAACACTGAATACAATGCTGAATACAATGCTTTCCTATGGGGAAGCTTGAATGTGTGGTGCTCGATGTGCTTGTGCACTGGTTCCCCATTATTCCTCTAAGAGGAGCATTGGATTGGAGCATTCCTCCTCAATGACATCACCGGAGTCGAGAGGTAAGCAGTGCAGAGGGAGTGTTGGCGCTGGAGAAAGGTGAGTAAAACATTTATAATTTTTATGGCAAACTAGACTTTAATACAACTAGGGACAGGGGCACTATTGCATGTGGAATACAACTTGTATTCCTAACGTTATAGTGTTCCTTTAATATCTTTCCGTAAACCTGTTAACAAATGTTTCCTTACTATTGCTCTTTCTGGAGGTAATCATCTCTATATTTGTGTGAGTTGTGTTTTCTAAGATACTAATTATGAGATGCTGTATTTGAGTCGCTATCCTTTCCAGACTGAACTAACATGATCTCTGCCTCACTCTGTCTCTCCAATTCATTCCTATGCTTCCCTGTGCTTAGAGAAGCAACCGAAAACTCACCCACTCTGGATGGGTCTGAGTCTTCCAGTCTTCAAAGTACCGATGACTAGAGGTACTGTATAATGAAAATAACCTAACCGATGTGGTCACCTTGTATCTGTGCATGTTCCGTTACCATATCTCGTGTCCACATAGCTTAGTTATTTTCCATTATTGTAAATCTTGGTTTTATACTTGCATATTACGTGAGTGCATTGTGAACTTTGTTGCATTTCATGTTTTTTCTAATTTAATTTCTACCTAAAGTAATAAATGGTTATTGTTTAAATCTCTTTTAATGTTTGTTGATGCTTTATTTTGTTCTTGCATGTGATACATGTAATAGATATTCAAACAGTGATGTAATTCTGATTTGTAATTTAGATTTGTGTAATAATGTTAAATGTTAATGTATAGACCTTAAAGGGTCTCAGCAAAGATATTAGGACAGCGCATGTTCCATTGTGGAGTGTAATATTTAATAATCACAAAAATCTGAGCATGCCCCTGTCATTCCAACGAAATGCAATACATCTGACATTTTTGTAGACCGTTTTTTAATAAGACAGGATTGTTATCCTAGATTTTAACCTGTCAAGATCTTTTTGTTACATATGTTTAACTTCATAGTCAGTGCATCTTAAATGGGCAGAAAGCTATGAATTTTTAACATGATTTCAACCCGCTTTATGGCTGCATCCTTGTTTTTTCAAGGTTGCCAACCGCCCACATTTGTATTGTGTATTTAGATTCCAATCCTATTCCTGTGCTTGAGGCTATAGGGGAAACGATGTATACCAGGTTATGTCTATGTTTTCAGGCTTCGTCACTGAAGTTTGAATTCAAAGTGAATCTGAAATGTAAGGTCACAGTAACCAAACTGGAGCAATTCAGCTATGCTTTCAGTTCAATGGTTGTGGCCTTAAATGTGACAATCCCATTGAATTTAGCTTGAATGCTCACTTTAGTAAATAACCTTGTTTGTGTCTCGAGTTGTTCCGCAATATTTACAAGACTCCTGTTATATATCTTTTTGTTTCTTACCCCAGGAGCTATGATAGCTGCTACCTTGATTCTGCCCTGTATCCAGATTTAGCTGATGTCCAGTGGTATGGACAAGAAAAAGCCAAGCCTGGGACTCTCGTATAAACCGCTTGATCACAGCAATGCCATTTGAAGATCACCTCACTGCCTCTCATTTGCCTTACCCAGATGCACTATCATCCCACACCAGCTTCAGCTACAGCACTTTTCATTCTGAAACTTACCAGTGAGGGAACCCAGTGGAAACCCGACCAGACCATACATCTAGTATTGGAGACTTCATTATGGACAAGCCTGTCCTCCTATCCATATATACTGAGAAACTGTGAAAGACTTATTATACCCTTGTACAGCTGGAGTCATTTTGTACTAATTGGGAATAAAACAATCACTGCTTAATCACTATTAATATCATTGTGCAGAAGTGAAGATTTTAATAGCAAAGATCCAGAATTAAGGCCAACTTAGCACTAGTAAAAAGTGACTTTTTTTTTTTCTTTTTTCTGTGGAATTGATATTTTAACATAATTTTTTATTTTCATTTTTTTCTAATGGGCATAGAAAAAAAACAAACAAACAAAACGGACTAGTTTGGGATGTCTTGGAAACGTGGTCTGTTTTTATTGTAACCAAAGATGAAAAAACCCCAGTTGCTGGGTTGCAAACGATCAAACAAATACATTACATCTTCAAACGTACAGCTTTTCAGTGCTCGAACAAAGGCAATTTTTGGGTATTCTATCTTTGCGCCATAAGACAGTAATCATGTCAGGTTAACAGGACTAAAATATCTGGGGGAAACAAACTGTTTGACATTGACTGGGGAGCTCACTAGTCTATGCACCTTTTTTAAATGACCGTATTTCGGTATGACATGTAATATCTAAATGTAAAAAAACTGCTGGTTTACTCTGCAGTGTGAAACCTCCACACTGTGACAAGTTCTCTTATGTAGGGCTTGTGATGCATAGGGCTTCCTAGGCAATTCATTATTTATCTGTTTGAGGGCTCAAAAAGGAATCTCAGTACCAAGACTTTTCTTATGTGTTCAAATACAACATAATTAAAGCATTAATGTAGATCAGAGATAGCTAGCATTACCTATTAGAAAAAAATATGATCATGGGAACTTTGTCCACATTTTTTTACAGGGCTTTTTTCACGAGATGCTCTCCAGTGATGTTTGTCCGTACAACATGTAAAATCATAATGGGTAGAACCTTTTTCTTTCTTAGACTAGAAAAGAATGCAAAACTACAATCCCTTATATACCCTAATCAGTGGATTTACTCTGACAGAGAAACACCATAAACTGGTATTTAGCTATACTGAGCAAATTTACCTTTATGTTTGGTACCCAAATGGTAGACGTACACAGAAGTTTCTGCTCAAGTCTCTGGTATATAATAAGCTTTTTTTTTTTTAAACCAACATGACATTTCATTCCAAGAATATAATACTATTATTTCCTATCGTTTACAGACATTGTACATCTTCAGTACTTTAGTAAAAGCTTTATGTCACCAAGTACCTGGAGAGCTATGTTTCACAAGAGAGAGCAAGCGCTAACCTCAACAAATGGTACTGACTTGTAATATATTAAAGACCCAGTTGAAAGTTTTTCAAAATGCTATTAATTTTAACACCAATTTTGTAAAGGTTGCCAAACTGGTATTTTTGTATGCCCCATGTATATTAAGCCAGTTGTATAGAACAGAAAGCACTGTATAAAATTACCACATTACTAATGTCCTTGCGATACATCCATGACTTCTCTCCCGCCAGCAAATGCTTGATCTTTTAAACTACAAATCCTGAGTAGGCGATGGCAGGTGGGCATTTTAAGTAGGAATCCAGATCTTTTTTTGTGGAAATTATACTAGAATACAAATTATGTATTCTCCGAAATTCAAAAAAGGGGTAATTTTTACAACTGTGCATTGTAGTAGCATGCTTGTAATACATCACAATAGATTTATTTAACAAATGGGTGACCTATCCCCTTATCTAACATCACGATGTAGCTCAGGTGCGTGAAACTAAAATAAGCACAAGTTGGTTCAGCATGTAGATCGCTGAGTCTAAGTTTCAAATATAAAAGGAAAGCAGTGAAAGAAACTAGCTGTATCAGCTGGTGTCCACGTAGCCTTGTGATCTGGTTGGGTGCTCCATTTTAATCTATTCCTGAAATCTTTCTGTGTACAACCTTTTATAGGATAGCCCCATAGTGGTACAGCTGCATAGTCATAGGTTTTAAATGCTTGGCTTTGTGTTTATAAAAAAAACACATGCTTCCCTGTCGCTATCTAAATTCTTCGAGCTTTTCCACGAGAGATTGGTGATATTACACTCTCTAATAAATCACATTTTAGTAAAATACATTTTATATCAATAAGAATTCTTAATCTAGCAAAAATGATTTGTGTATTCTCAACATGCATACCCCAGAATGTACCTGAAAACTAGCCATTACTTCCTGGTTACATCATATAGTACTTTTGAACTATACTCTGTCCAGCTGGGATGGAGAGGTGTTCTACTGTAACATCCATAGAGACTTGGCCAAGGCAGTCGGGAGTACAATTAACTTGGCATTTTGTATTATGTTTTAATAAAAGGGAAGGAATAGAAAGAGACTGACCTTTCACTCGAAGAGCTGCTTTTTGAAATTAACCATTTAATGTTAAGATTTAATTACTAAAATGCTAAACTTTTACTGAAAAAGAGAGAGATTGCAAGTTTCCTTATAATGTGCTAAAATAATTTCCCCAAACTGTAGGGCAGGTAATCTATTTATCAGGGTTATGTATAAACAATGAATTGGGAGTAGAGCTGTAAAAGTGGATTAGGCACCATGGAAAAGAAGGAAAAGCTGTTCCTGATTGCTCCCCATATTCCTCATAAATGATTCTTCTAATCCTGAGCTCAGTAAGTGTCCTGAAACGTTGTAACCTTATTCCATCATTAATTGCAGTAGTTGTATTTTGTCTAGTTGAAGTCAGTGGATTGTGTGTAAAATGATTTTAATGAACTACATCTTTGAGATTTTACAAAATGACAGCCTTTCTAAGATCACTATGATCTACATGGCTTAGAGATTTTATGTCTACATTTTATATGGGCCCTACAAATATTGGTAAAAAGAGAATCCCAAATGTTATCCTATCTTGCACATGATAATATGATCAGTAAGTGAGTGCTACTGCATGCTAGAGGTCAAGGCAGGGCCATGCTGTAAATCAGATGTTTTGCTATATTCATCAGCTCTCATCTCACGGTAGGGCCATGATTCTCATTATCAAGAAAAATAGAAAACTGATTGAGCACCAGGGAATCCCTTGTGGGATTTAGAGGATTGTTGGACTTGTGCTCCTGGGTAACAGTCTAATATAATATAATGGATATAGTTTTCCGTTGATTTTGTTTCTGAATGCCTATCTCTTACAGATTAAAATTCCAATATAGTTTACAGGAAACACATCAATTACATTACTTACAGTTCTGAGTGCCCCAGCCTGAAACAAAGTATGAGTGAGGGAAATCCTGTTGGCTCTCAAAATATGCTGGTGACCTGGAATTCATGTGGTCAGTCCTATATATTGAATATTATTTAGCTGTTGGTAAAACGGAGCAATTCATGCTGTGACTTCCTACCCAGGCAGCTGGTAATTATTGAGATTGCCCAAAATAAGGGAAAGATCAATTTGTGCAGTGCTCTGCTTTGTGCAATGCGAAATTGCCATTATAAACATATTTTGAATCCTAAAATGACCCATAACATTGAGAAATATATTTGAGTTTTATATGGATATGGGAAAGCAGGAAATGAAACAAACAAGATCAGACCTAAACACAATTTCTATACAACAATACCATCTGTGACCAAACAGCCAATAAGCACACTTTATTCTTACACAAAATGATTTCCACCCCTGTATCTCCCTATACAAACATTTTAACTTTGTACGTTTTTACTGGCTTTGACCTGTATACTGCAATCCAAGTGCTGCAGATGTTTTTTATGGTAGTCTGTCTTTGATGTGATATGATTTAATCAAGTAGTCAGTTTACAAAAAAAAAAGGATCTTCGAGCACTGGATTATACACCAATATCCTGCTCTAGCCATCTCCATGGGAACAAACCATCTGACTGTTTTTAACAATCTTAAACACAGGGTTAAAACAAGCCACGCACTTGCAGCCCTTCCCATCCTTACTGTATATAAAGGCTTGTGGATATTGACTTGTTGATTCTCATAGACTAAGGGGTTTAATCTCTAACCTGCGCTTAGTGGACAAATGAAAACCTATATTTTAGATCATCATGGCAAAGTTGGAAAATAAATGCAGCTATTCTGACTTTCACGCTATAATTTTGGAATGTTGTTTTCAATGCACCATGTATTATTTTTTAAATGGCGCCAATTACCTATTCTGGAGTGTTAACAACCCTTAAGCACTGATCTGCCCAAAAAGTCCTAAACTGGTTAGGTGCTATGTGTTACCACTGTCTAATCCCAGAACACGAAAACTGCAAATATCAATGGAGAATAACTTTGACAAAACCCCACCAAAAAGAGCGCAAATGATCAACAAAATTACAAAGTAGCCAGAAGGGCTGATGACCCAGCATTACACCAATGATGACTCCTGTTTTGTTATTTCAGTGAAGTACAAAGAATCCTACCAACTTGCCTAACTACCTTACACTCTATGTCCAATACTTCACTTCACAATAGAACTGGTTTGAAACATCACCTTTGATAATTCCTGTGATTAATGGATGCCACTGCTAGCTTGCTTGGAAGGGGTATCTTGCTTTCCATAGCCAGAAGGTGTGGTGTATGTGTGATTTAATATACTATAAGGCAATTTATCTTCCCCATCCCTAAATGCAGTTGAGTGTTGGAAAAACGCTATAGCGGATTTTAATTTTACATTTTTTCCTCCCAGTATTAGTTTCTAGGTTGGAATAGCAAACCTCTTCTTTTCAGGTGCTATCAAGATGACCAGTTACTGCTTAGTTAACTAGGTGTAAAGTTTTACATATATTAATTAATGTCAATAGTTTTAATACAAGTTGTGCAAAAATGGACTTTAGCTTCACCCCTGAGAAGACAAAACGTTGCAGCTAGCATTGCATTAATTCTGCAATATGCTGGTCAATCGTCTTTGTCAGCAAAGGGGTTAAATAATTTAGGTTGCTCCTAAACCTAACTATAGAGCATGTAAAATTACTATTTTTTTTTTTATTCTGTTCATCTGTAATCAATGAAACAAATATGTATGTTGTAGAAAAGTTGCAGGATTTTTCAAAAGAATTCTGCCATTAATTTATTCTTTTTGTATTAAGAATTTGTATAGTACCTTTACATTTTGCAAAACAGTGTTGACACTTCCTTAATAAAGCATTTTTAAAATGAAAGATACCTTTGTTTTATTTATTTTAATCTGAAAGGTTATGGAAGACATCCTGTCCCTCTGTGCATTTAGATTTATGGACCTGGGTTTTCTTCATTCGTTACATTATGGCAGAGAGTTTGATCATCGTCTAAGACGGGTTCCCAACCCGTACAAATCAGTGCATCAGGGGGTACGCAAAATGATTAGGTAATGGCAGCCGTACGGGTTGGGAACCTGGCCATCAGGCAAACCGCCGCAATTGCCATGGGCCGACAGGGGAGATCACAGGATCTCCCCTGCCAGCCCTATCTGGGCCAGCACTATCCGAGCACCGGCCCATGCTGTGTGCCTTCATGGGCCAGTGGGGAGATCAAAGATCTCCCTCACCAACCCTGACAGGCAGCCTGGAGAGGGAGGGAGGAGGTCGGCAATTCTGAGCTCCGAGGATCTCGCGGGAGGACTGAACTCTGCCTGCAACCAGAGGAGCTGCAGGCAGGATAGAACTGCTTACCTCCACAGGACCACCCTGGGGAAAAGGTAAGGAGAGGGGACATACAGTTTATTAATATATTTTATTTTAGTAATAACTTGTTTGGTTGCATTACTCCTATTCCTTCCCCAATATATAGGCACCCCCTCATCAACCACACATTGCATCCCTCCCACACACAGAGCACTCCTGTCACACATACACAGCACCCCCCACACACACGGCATCCCTCACACACACACACAGAAGCACAGCACCCCTCACACACACCACCTCTCACAGACACAGCACCCCTCTCTCACACACACACACACACACAGAGCAATGGGAGCGGAGGCTAAGAAAATGTTTATGCACACACAGCATCCCTCACATACACACAGAACACCCCTCACACACAGCACAGTGTCTGTCAGGGTGTCTTTGTATCTGCATGTGTGTCAATGTGTGTCAGGATAAGTATCTGTGTGTGAGGGTATGTATCCTTAAGTGTATTAGTGTATGTATATATGTGTCTGTGTATCTGCATGTTTGTCAGTATAGGTATCTGCATGTGTGTCTGTGTATCTGCATGGGTGTCAGGGTGTGCATCTGTTTGTCAGATACATACACTGACACACTTAAGGATACATACCCTGACACACACCCTGACACACATGCAGATACAAAGACACAGATACATACACTGACACACTTAAGGATACATACCCTATATTTCTTTGTGTCTGCATGTGTGTATCTGTATGTGTGTCAGAGTATGTATCCTTTAGTATGTCAGAGTATGTATCTATGTGTCTGTGTATCACTGTGCATCTGCAGATGTGTCTGTGTATCTGCATGGGTGTCAGAGTGTGTATCTGTTTGTTTGTCAGGGTAGGTGTCTGTATGTGTGTGTGTCAGTGTATGTATCTATGTGTATTTGTATCTCCATGTGTATCTTTAAGTGTGTCAGTGTGTATCTGCTTGTGTGTGTATCTGCTTGTATGTCTGTGTATCTGCATGGGTGTCAGTGTGTCAGGATATGTCTGTATGTGTGTGTCAGTGTATGTATATATGTGTCTGTGTATCTGCATGTGTGTCAAGGTATGTGTCTGTGTTTTAGGGTGTGTATCTGTATGTGTGTCAGGGTATGTATCTGTGTGTCTGGCACACAGATACATACCCTGAAGCACAAACAGATACATATCCTGACACACATACAGATACTCACCCTGAAACACAAATACATATCCTGACACATATGCAGATGCACAGACAATAGATACATACACTGATACACTTAAAGATACAGACACTGAACACACCCTGACACACATGCACATACGTAGACACATAGATACAATCACTGACATACCGATAATAAGTATCTGCATGTGTGTCAGTGATTGTATGTGTGTATGTATCTGCATGTGTATCAGTGATTGTATATTGTGTGTCTGTATCTGCATGTGTCAGTGATTGTATATGTGTGTTTATGTATCTGCATGTATGTGAGTGATTGTATATGTGTATCGTATCTGCATGTGTGCCTGTGCAACTGTATGTGTGTCAGTGTTTGTATCTGTGTGTCTGCATCTGTGTGAGTGTCAGTGCTTGTATCTGTGTGGGTGGGGAGCCTGGGGCAGAGGGAAGAGCATGGGAAGCCTGGGGCTGAGGGGAAAGCAGGGAAAGCTGCGGGCAGAGGGAAGAGCCTGGGGCAGAGGTTAATGCAGGGAGAGCCTGAAACAGAGGGAAGAGCAGGCAGAGCCTGGAACAGAGGAAAGAGCAGGCAGAGCCTGGAACAGAGGAAAGAGCAGGGATAGCTTGGGGCAGAGGGGAGAGCAGGGAGAGCCTGGGGCAGAGTTAAGAGCAGGAAGAGCCTGGGGCAGAGGGGAGAGCAGGTAGAGCCTAAAACAGAGGAAAGAGCAGGGAGAGCCTAAAACAGAGGAAAAAGCAGGGAGAGCCTGGGGTAGAGGGAAATGCAGGAAGAGGCTTGGGCAGAGGGGAGAGCATGGGGCAGAGGGGAGAGGATGAAGAGCCTGAAACAGAGGAAAAAGCAGGGAGAGCCCGAGGCAGAGGGAAATGCAGGAAGAGCCTTGGGCAGAGGGAAGAGCAGGAAGAGCCTTGGGCAGAGGGAAGAGCAGGGAGAGCCTGGGGCCAAGGAGAAGCAGAGGGGAGAGCTTGGGGCAGAGGAGGAGCAGGGAGAGCCTGGGGCAGAAGAGAGGCAGGGAGATCCTGCGGCAGTGGGGAAAGCAGGGAGAGCCTGGCACAGAGGGGAGAGCCTGGAACAGAGGAAAAAAGCAGGGTGAGGGTGGAACAGAGGGAAAAAAGCAGGGGGAGCCTGAAACAGAGGAAAAAAGCAGGGAGAGCCTGAAACAGAAGAAAAATCAGGGAGAGCCAGGGGCAGAGGAGAAGCAGGGAGAGCCTGAAACAGAGGAAAAAGCTAAGAGATCCTAGGGCAGAGGGGAGAGTCTGGGGTAAAGAGGAGAGCCTGGGGCAGAGGAAAGAGCAGGAAGAGCCTGGGGCAGAGGGAAGAGCAGGAAGAGCCTTGGGCAGAGGGAAGAGCAGAGAGGGCCTTGGGCAGGGAGAACCTGGAACAGAGGAAAGAGCAGGGAGAGCCTGTGGCAGAAGAGAAGCAGGCAACGCCTGGGGCAGAGGGAAATGCAGGGAGAGCCTGGAACAGATGGAATGCCAGGGACAATCTAGGGCAGAGGGGAGAGCCTGGGGCAGAGTGAAGAGCAGGGAAAGCCTGTGGCAGAGGGGAGAGCAGGGAGAGCCTGGGACATAGAAAAAGTATATATTTAAAATAACAGCAACTATGTTCATTACAAACATTTTGCGAATATGAGGGGTACAATGTATGGAGATAAACTGCCAAGGGGCACTCAAGTAAAAAAAGGTTGGGAACCACTGGTCTAAGACTATGCTTTGGTGTTAGCTTGTATTTGTGGCCGAATCCAGATCACCCATCTCCTGTACTGTTTTAAATGCTTGTAGGTAATCTGT
This sequence comes from Pelobates cultripes, assembly GCA_933207985.1. Lineage (NCBI taxonomy): Eukaryota > Metazoa > Chordata > Amphibia > Anura > Pelobatidae > Pelobates > Pelobates cultripes. The sequence goes on along the minus strand of OW240914.1, from coordinate 162,508,665 downwards.
GCCAGGGGATTAGAAAAGAAGTTCACAGAATACATTTTTCTCTAAAATAACATTTAAAAATGGTTCCATAACACTTCAAACCTCTATTCACTGAGCCTCCATTTGCTGTTGGCAGTCTTCCACGACAAGGTTTGTGACATTACCAACATCCAGGGCCGGACTGGCCCACTGGGATACCGGGAAATTTCCTGGTGGGCCGTGGCATCTGGGGGCTGCGCTGAGCATGTGTGTGCCTCTGGTGGCACACACTCTGAGGGGGCCGGTGGGCTGGCGGCCGCATTCCACACTGGAGCCGCCAGGGCCGGGTGGCAGGCACACCGGTCCGGCGGCCCTCCTCCTGTCACTGATAGCTGAGGAGTGAAGAAGGAGGAGGGAGGAGCATGTCTCTGTACCATGCTCCCTCGCGGTTCCTGTGCTGGGGATTGTGGGAACCGCGAGGGAGCATGGTACAGAGACATGCTCCTCCCTCCTCCTTCACTCCTCAGCCATCAGTGACAGGAGGAGGGCCGCCGGACCGGCGAGGCTGCCACCTGGCCGGGCGGCTCCAGCGTGGAATGCAGCCAGCCCCCCTGACTCCTCTCAGGTAAATGGGAGGGGGAAGACGGGGAATAAAGAGACACAAGGGGAGGGGGGAAATCAAACAGAAGGGGAATAGAGGGAGAAAGAGACAGAGGGGGAGAGAGACATGGGGGAGAGACAGGGAAAGGGGGGGAGAAAGAGACAGAGGGAGAAAGGAGAGAGACACAAGGGGAGGGGGAGACAGAGGGAGAAAGGAGAGAGACACACAAGGGGAGGGTGAGAAAGAGACAGAGGGAGAAAGGAGATACACACAAGGGGATGGGGAGACAGAGGGAGAAAAGAGAGAGACGAACAAGGAGTGGGGAGGAAGAGGCAGAGGGGAATAGAGAGACAGGAAAGGAGAGGAGAGACATGGACACAGAGGGGGAGGCAACAGGGCAACTCCCCCCCCCACGAGGCTCTCCCCTGCCAGCCGATCTCCCTCCCCGTTCCACAGCCACACATCCCACACACACCATACATATTTCCACACATTACCATATACACACACACACACACACCCATACACACTGCCCCCCATACACACATTGCCACACACCCCCCCCACACACATACACTGAACCTTTCACACACACACTGCACCCCTCACACATTGCACCACTGCTCCTACACCCTACTACAGCCCCATATCCCAGCAGACCCCAGGTAAGTTGTCAAACTGTTCTTAAACAGTTTGACTACTTACTCTGGGAGGGAGTCCCGGCACTCCTTGCACCATAACACCTACACAGAGCAGTAGTGGTTATTGTGCATGGATTATTTCTTTAAGTAATCTACAAGTGCCCCTCCCGGGATCAGGCTCTGGATCCAGCACTGGTATATGACATGTATATTAATGTGCATTAGTGATATATATATATATATATATATATATACCATATTTACACATATATTAATGTACATTTATATATGCATAATACACAGATAAATGTCATTAATATGTACCATTTGTAATGAGCAGATATTGGCCCAGTCTTATTGCTAGATGCAGACTCCATCACAATAACATAGTTAAAGTGAAGAGCGCACCCACAGGACTTCAAAATAAACAAGATAATGTCATTTTTTTACAGTTGTGCCCTACATACATTCACAATTTCAGTCCCATTACCAAGCTTTCCTTATGTCAAGGTAGTTGGACTGAAACATTAATTACATGCAAAGGCCTGTCTGCTTAACCCCTTAAGACCGGAGGGCATACTATTACGCCCTATTATAGGCGGCTCTAAACGCTGCCGGGCGTAATAGTACGCCCTCCGGTCTTTCTGTACTTACCAGGTCGCCGGCGATCCCACGCCGGCGATCGCGGTTGGGGGGACTCCCAGGGAGCCCCCCCGCAGCAGATCTTCCTCCTGCAGCCCTCCCCGGCCATGTGAGAGTGAGGACCTCACAATCACATGGCCGGGATAGCTGGCTGCAGCATTGCAAGCAGGGGGGGCTGCCTGTAATGACAGGTGGTCCCCCTGCTGGCTAGAAATAAAATTAAAATAAATTAAATAGTGTAAAAAAATAAAAATAAATAATATATACTTAGATCATATATATATTATATATATATATATATATATTATATATATGATCTAAGTATATATACACACACATATACATACACACACGTACACTGTCTAGGTGTATTTTACTATTAATATATATATAAATATATATATTAATATCAAATTACACGTAGACTGATACTGATTAAATATATATATATAATTATTGTTATATATATATATATATATATTTATATATAATATAAACAAATTTAATATGTAAATACGTTAAAAAATTAAATTAAAATTAAAAAAATAATTAAAAAATATATAGATGTGTGTTATTTCGTTCTAACTGTATTGTGATATTAATATATATATTTATATCAAAATACACATAGAACAAAATAATATATATATCTATATACATATCTATATACATAAATACCTATATATAAATAAAAATATTAAAAAAATTATATATATATATATACACACACACACACATATATATTCACATACGTATATATATATACACACATATTAATTCTACATATATATTTATGTAATATTTTTGCATAATTAGGTATCTTAACTAATTACAATTAGCGGGACCTGCCTGACAACCCATGCCGAAAGTAAATGGAATTTAATTTGCTAGCACTATATTTAACCCTATAACTTTCCAAGACACCATAAAACCTGTACATGGGGTGTACTGTTCTACTCGAGGGACTTTGCTGAACACAAATATTAGTGTTTCAAAACAGTAAAATGTATTACAACGATGATATCGCCAGTAAAAGTGACGTTTTTTGCATTTTTCACGCACAAACAGCACTTACACGGATGATATTATTGCTGCAATACTTTTTACTGTTTTGAAACACAAATATTTGTGTTCAGCGAAGTCTCCCGAGTACAACAGTACCCCTCATGTAGAGGTTTTATGGTGTTTTCAAAAGTTACAGCGTCAAATATAAGGCTTGCGTTTCATTTTTTTCACATAAAAATTCGCCAGATTGGTTAGGTTACCTTTGATTGCCTTAGGTTGCCTATGGTAGCCCAAGAATGAAAATTACCCCTATGATGGCATACCATTTGCAATAGTAGACAACCCAAGGTATTGCAAACGGGGTATGTCCAGTCTTTTTTAGTAGCCACTTAGTCACAAACACTGGCCAAAATTGGCGTTTTTTGCATTTTTCACACAAACAAATACTAACGCTAGCTTTGGCCAGTGTTTGTGACCAAATGGCTACTAAAAAAGACTGGACATACCCAATTTGCAATACCTTGGGTTGTCTACTATTGCAAATGGTATGTCATTGTGGGTGTAAATTTCATTCCTGGGCTACTATAAAGTCCCAAAGGCAACGTAACCATTCTGGCGAATTTCAATTTCAAATGTAACGTGCTATATTTGACCCTGTAACTTCCCAAAACGCCATAAAACCTGTACATTGGGGGTACTGTTTTACACGTGAGACTTTGCTGAATACAAATATGTATATTTTATTGCAGTAAAAGCAAACAGTAATATGACATTGACCGTTAAAATGTCATGTAGAACTAAAAAAATCTAAAAAAATCTTATTTTCTCCCATTTTTTTCATATTAAATTATGTTTCATAGCTAAATATTTGATATTAAATGAAAGCCCTGTTTCCCCTGAATAAAATGATATATAATAAGGGTGGGTGCATTTAATATGAAAGAGGTGAATTACGGTTGGACAGACATGTAGCGCAAATGCCAGGTTTTGTTTACATTTTGTTTCATTCACAACGTGTACATTTGGCTCCGGCCTTAAGGGGTTAAAATAAATCTGCACTTTTGTTTATTTTGAAGCCTATGAGTGCTTTTTTTTTTACGTTGAAGTAGTAATTTTTAATTTTAAGTTATCTTTTCTAACTCTATATCAGCACACTATGCTGGCGCGACGCATTATGGGGCTGGTAAATATTTTTTTTCCAGGGCTGCTTTTAATTCCCAGTCCGGCCCTGCCAACATCTAATCCATGTTGGTGTTGAGAAGATAATGTGATATCCAATTCACAATTGGTCAATACAGTATCTAGGCAGTTGTAGCTCTGGCAAAGTGTAATTGCATTGTTAGATTATTCTGAAAGAAGTGTAGTTCAGCAATTTACATTGGTGATTACATCAGCCTACAATAAAAGCTTTACTATATTACAGCAGGTGTACCCAAAATGTAGATCCCCACATGTTGTAGAACTAAAACTCCCATGATGCACTGCATGCCTCTAGGATGCTTTAGAATTACAAAGCAACATGGAAGTTGTCGTTTTAAAACATCCGGGGATCTACCTTTTGGGCACCCCTGTATTACAGCATGCAAAGAATACATTTGAATGAAATGTGGAAGGGTTTAAAGGGATCATAAGTAAACTGGGACGAATGATGATAATGTCTTAATATGGCTTTTTTTCATTGCGGGTTAGAAAAAAGAAACTTAAGGCTGGAAAAATATATGATGGCATTTGTAAATATAATTCATGTATCCAGTTATAACCTGGATTGCATGTAAAAGAACACGCAAAGTGATTCATTATCCTCGAAGGGAAGGAGTTGTCTATACAAAACTAAACATTAAAGAAATGCACAAGATATTCATTTAAGTTCTAGCACAGATTGAAGTGATCCCAGGCATTTCTAGAAGACAAGCTTGCTTTTTGTACCCAATAGAAATCTCATGAATTGTAAAGGGATACCAGAGCTCTGCTTGCTATATTCCATCTGAAACACGTGCAATAAATGTATCAAGTATTTGTTTTACCCCATCGGAACATTACCGAGAGAAAAGTAACAGTTTGCACAAGAGTGTCACCTAGCAAGTAGTGGTGTACCGAACGGTTCGCTGGCGAACAGTTCCTGGCGAACATAGCATGTTCGCGTTCGCCACGGCGGGCGAACATATGCGCGGTTCGACCCGCCCCCTATTCGTCATCATTGAGTAAACTTTGACCCTGTACCTCACAGTCAGCAGACACATTCCAGCCAATTAGCGGCACAGCCTCCCTAGCAGACCCTCCCACCTACTGGACAGCATCCATTTTAGATTCATTCTCAAGCTGCATGCTTAGTAAGAGGAGGGAAAGTGTAGCTGCTGTTCATAAGATAGGGGAAAGCATAGCTAGGTTAGGGATAAGGGTATGTGTAGCTGCTGTTCATAAGATAGGGAAAGCATAGCTAGGTTAGGGATAAGGGTATGCTTTTTTTTTTATTTATTTTTTCTATGTAATGTAAATGCACTTAGTTGTCTGCCACTGCTGCCAGCTTCTGTGTCAGGCTCACAGTGCCCATTTCCCCAGTCAGTGCCACCAATTACATCTGGTGTCACAATAGCTTGGATTTAAAAACAAAAAACTTTTTCACTTTTATAGATTGAATAGCAGTCAGTTG
>OW240914.1:162385560-162495716 GCA_933207985.1 Pelobates cultripes | reverse complement strand
GGTCCCCCAAATTTGCAGAAAAGGGACCGACCAAGCCTCTTCTTCCATCTCCCTGTTACAAAAATCAATGCCGTGTACACGTCCACTGATAGGAGACGCGGAAGGTATTAAACTGATAAAAATAGTACTAAACACACCACTCCTATCTGGTGTCACATTAGCTTGACGGCGCAGTGCCCCAAATTTGCAGTAAGAGGACCGACCAAGCCTCTTCTTCCATCTCCCTGTTACAAAAATCAAAGCCGTGTACACGTCCACTGATAGGAGACGCGGAAGGTATTAAACTGATAAAAATGGTACTAAACACACCACTCCTATCTGGTGTCACATTAGCTTGACCGCGCAGTGCCCCAAATTTGCAGTAAGAGGACCGACCAAGCCTCTTCTTCCATCTCCCTGTTACAAAAATCAATGCGTGTACACGTCCACTGATAGGAGACGCGGAAGGTATTAAACTGATCAGAACAATACTAAACACACCACTCCTTTTTTTGGTGAGGCTTTACAGGACAGAGTGCTTCTCCACGGGACATGTTAACTCACGGGCAGCTGGCTCATCAAGGAACCACAGCAGCTTTCCATGTACAGGTAAGACACGTGCAGCCGGCAAGGGTTCAGGCTCTTCTTCCTGGAGGATATGCTGCAAGCCTGTTGAACGAGGTGACCTTGCTCGGGTCCCAGGTGTACGGTTCCTAAAATGGCTGCCATATACACATCCACTGATAGGAGACGCGGAAGGTATTAAACTGATCAGAAAAATACTAAACACACCACTCCTATCTGGTGGCACATTAACTTGACCGCGCAGTGCCCCAAATTTGAATTAAGAGGACCGACCAAGCATCTTCTTCCATCTCCCTGTTACAGAAATCACTGCCATATCCATACAAATTGTACAGAATGTCCAGGATAGTTTTCCAGGGACAAATGTTGTCGCCTGTTGAACGAGGTGACCTTGCTCGGGTTCCAGGTGTACGGTTCCTAAAATGGCTGCCATATACACGTCCACTGATAGGAGACGCGGAAGGTATTAAACTGATCAGAAAAATACTAAACACACCACTCCTATCTGGTGGCACATTAGCTTGACCGCGCAGGGCCCTAAATTTGAATTAAGAGGACCGACCAAGCATCTTCTTCCATCTCCCTGTTACAGAAATCACTGCCATATCCATACAAATTGTACAGAATGTCCAGGATAGTTTTCCAGGGACAAATGTTGTCGCCTGTTGAGCGAGGTGACCTTGCTCGGGTCCCAGGTGTACGGTTCCTAAAATGGCTGCCATATATACGTCCACTGATAGGAGACGCGGAAGGTATTAAACTGATCAGAACAATACTAAACACACCACAAATAAGGTTTCTCTCCTGTATGGCTCCTCAAATGATGCTTAAGATTAGAAGCGGCTGAAAAGCATTTCTCACACTCCGAACAAAAATATATTTTTTAACATTCACTCCACTTTGAGCGAAATTACGTTTGGGAAGAGATTAACATAATTAAACACAGGCAGTAAAAATACAGTTTTTAGCCATACACTGTAACTTTAAAACTACACATCCCATCTTCATAATTACATATTTGGAATCAGCACACTTAAAACATAAACATAACCAAAAATCAGCCAAATCCATCCAGGGGTTAAAAAGTTAGCTGGAGGTCCCTTTATGACCGACTGCAAGCACATTTTCCTGCCCAAAGCAGTTCCATAGATTTGGGCTGTGAGGTCGGTCTATTTCAGGCTGAAAAAACGACTAAGTCCCATCGCGAATGGGACTTAGTCTCTGCAGCTGAAATAAGGCTGAAAAAAACGGCTGAAAAAAAGACTAAGTCCCATCGCCGAATGGGACTTAGTCTCTGCAACTGAAATAATTTCCCATTTACTGAACCAAGTGGGAAATAGCAAGGCAGGCACAAAGGGTTTGCACCAGGTCTGGGGACACAGGGGACACCGTCTTAAGGGGCCGTGTCCCCAACAAGTCTGGGGACACGGCCTTAAAGGGGCAGTGTCCCAATCTTCCTGATGTCCCAAAAAAGGTGTTTAAAGGGCCAGCACCAGTCACATAAAGAGTCCATAAGCCCCAATATACCCACCGACAGTCTTAAAGGGCCATACACACCAAATAAAAGTGCATACATTTTCACAATCTCCCAGGGGCCATAGTCATGCGGGAGGAGGCTGGCAAGTAGGCTTCTCCACAACCCAGGGAAGCAGGGCAATTTGCCATTTAAAGGGCCCGTTACAAATAGCAGTTTGTAACAAGGTGTCAATCCATATCTGCCAAGTGACCCGATGTAGGGGACCAGTCCCTATTCTGCTCTGTGTCAGTGTGTACCAGGGAACCTTAGGACAGGTGTCAATCCATATCTGCCAAGTGACCCGATGTAGGGGGAACAGTCCCTATTCTGCTCTGTGTCAGTGTGTATCAGGGATCCTTGGGACAGGTGTCAATCCATATCTGCCAAGTGACCCTATGTAGGGGGACCAGTCTCTATTCTGCTCTGTGTCCGTGTGCATCAGGGGCTCTGAGGACAGGTGTCAATCCATATGTCAAGGTGTCAATATGTCATATGTCAGGTGTCAATCCATATTGATTGTGATTTAGGAATGTTAGGTGATTTCTGCCCTTTATGGATTAAACCAGACTCTGTATCAACTGTGTAATTTTCCATGGGAGTTTTGCCATGGATCCCCCTCCGGCATGCCACAGTCCAGGTGTTAGTCCCCTTGAAATAACTTTTCCATCCCTATTGTGGCCAGAAAGAGTCCCTGTGTGTTTTAAAATTCGCCTCCCCATTGAAGTCAATGGCGTTTCGGGCGGTTCGCCGGTTCGCGAACATTTGCGGAAGTTCGCGTTCGCCGTTCGCGAACCGAAAATTTCGGGTTCGCGACATCACTACTAGCAAGTCATCACTGTCTTTGGAGAGAGAAAAATAGAACACATTTTGTATCAACAAGAAAAAAAAAAGGTATTTTGTCCTCTCCTTAAAAGTACAGTAAAGGCATCAGAGCAACTTTAGCTTAATGAAGCAGTTTTTGTGTATCGATCATGCACACAGAGCCAGACTGACCCACCGGGATATTTGAAATTTCTTGGTGGGCCAGCAAATCCAGTCCAGTGCACGGCTGCTAGGGCGCAATCACATGGATATTGGCAGGTGTGCTACTGTCCTCCATTCACTGCATGTAGCGTGGCCGAGCTGCATACTTCTGGCAGAGGACTGCTCACTTAGAGCAGCTTACAACAGCTTCCCGTCAGACCGGATAGAGGATACAGAAGATCCTCCACCGCAGTCAATGGCTCGGCCATACTACATGCAGATCAGCAGGCAAAGGAGGGGAAGAGATAGAGGAGAGACACATGGAGGGGCTGGAGGGGAAAGGAGACAATTGAAGGGATGGGGGGGAGAAAGCTACACGTGGCAGCTGAAGAGTGAAAGAGACATACAAAAAGGGCTTGGGGAGAAAGACACAGAGGGGCTGGGAAGGGGGAACTATAGACTTAAAGATGGTCTGAGGAAGTGGAACAATAGACATAGAGAGGAGCTGAGGAAAGGGAACAATAGACAGAGGAGCTGGAAAAGGGGAGAATGTAACACAAAGAGGGCTGTGGGGAAAGAGACACACTGAGATGCTGAGGTTGAAGGAAGAGACACAGAGTAGCTGGTGAAGAGGAGAAAGGTTGGGGAACACACACAAAAGCTGCTTGGGTAAGAAAAATATACAAAAAGGGCTGGGGGCGAGACATACAGAGGCACTGGAAAATGGGAGAAAGAAACAAAGGGACTGGGACTAAGAGATACACAAAAGGGTCTTGGGGAAAAAAGACACAAAAATGGGCTGGGGGAAAAAGACATACAGAAAGACTGGAGAATGGTAAAAAGAGACACAAAAATGGTCTGGGGGAAAAAGACATACAGAAAGACTGGAGAATGGTAAAAAGAGACACAAACGTTCTGGGAGGAAGTGAAAGATATATAAGTGGGGTTGTAAGTGACACAAATGAGATGAGGTGCGTAAGACACACAAAGGAACAAAAATGGGGGATAAGATACATAACACGGGGTAAGACATTCAACTGCGGGGATAAGATTAACAAAAGGGGGAGAGAATTGAGCAGTGATACTTCACGGGCATGATCTACAGGCATACCCCGCTTTACATGCACTCACTTTAAGTACACTCGCGAGTACAGACATTCCCGTGCCTCTTTTGTCTGCGAGTGAACAGGAAATGGAAGATTCTATTCTCGCCCGGAGCAGCTCAGTTCAGTGTCATTGGGGCAAGAACTTTTCACACCTTCTGACATGGCACAGGTTAATCATCTCAAAGTTATAATGCCTACTCCTAGCTGAACATACATATTTTTTTCTGCCCCTACATTGTTCATATTCTGCAATCTGCCATCCAGTGAAAGGGTTTACTCTGCCATTTTCTATAACTATGACTTAGCAGCTTAGCTGCATTAGCCACAATTCTGAGGATTCAAAGTTAAACCATAAATGCTTAAAGTGATGAAGAGGTGTTTCTAAACAAAGTGTGCAACTAAGCTGCTAACAAATACAAATTGGCACTGTATTGACAGAAAATGGCCCAGTGGGCAGGTTTATTTTACTATTCCTCCCAGTTTAAGGTTGTCAGATGAGTAAAACATTAAAGATAAATGGTACAATCTGGAATGAGATTTTTCTTTTTATGGTTTGTTTTAACTGAATAAAAGCCCACTGGAAATCAAATTACTGGAAATCTGCAGTTGCAGTATCAGTTATGCCTGTAAATTACTATCGCAATGCAGTACATGCATTGGGAAGTGAAAAAAAGGTTATGCTTCACTTTAAGTACATTTTCGTTTCTCATACATGCTCTGGTCCCATTGTGTTCTTAAAAGTGGGGTATGCCTACACCAAAACTGCTTCATTAAGCTAAAGTTGTTTTTGGTGACTATAAATCCCTATAAATAAGACTATAGTGTCTTTACCAATAGATTACATCACATAATGAAATTAAACATTTGTAACTTAATATACTTTTTAAGAAAGCATGTGTAAAAGAAACACATACAGGGTTATTCACCAATGAGAATTACAGAGAATGCATTGTAAATTTCACTTTACCCCTTAAGGACACGTGACATGTGTGACATGTCATGATTCCCTTTTATTCCAGAAGTTTTGTCCGTAAGGGGTTAAAGGCCAAAGTGACCAAATTGAAAGTATAGCTGACCGGGAGAATTTTTCTAGTGCAGCTATTTGACCTTGAATTTAGAATATCCTTTGAATTCTCTGCAATTCTAACCTTAAATTTTTATATCACTTTCTTATATCAATACAAAAGTATACATATATCATACAATTCCCATCCCTATAAGAAATAATTATACAAAAGAAAAAAAGATAATGCAATTATCTAATCACAAAATCACACATACGCACTTTTCTATGCCATGTTGCCATCTCCAAGGTCAAGATCCAGCAAAGTATAATCATACCTTAACATATACAAAAAAAAGAACAAGCAAAAAGGCGCTAAAAATGTACATGAAGTGATAAAATATATAAATGTTAAAAAGGTAGAGCTGCACCTTAGCAGTGAAATAGCTCAACGACACCCAAACAACCTTAAATAATAAGATAAGAAAGGTGCGCTATACCTTTAAATTACTATTTAATGTGCGCCTGAAAAGTGCAACACAGTGAAAAGTGTCAGTGCAATGCACAATATAGTGCCAACAATGCAAAAATCAATACATTAAAGTACAAATTCACAAGTGCATTAAGTGATAAGTCTACTAGAGAAACTTACTAATAATCTCCTAAAATTGGAGTATCACAATATTAAAGGAGAGAGCAGTAAAGGTCTTCTCTAACGTTTCTGACTTTGGTCCTAGATACAGGACTGGCGATTGCCATTAATAAAGTGAATTTGCTTTCTATAAAGAACATAAGTATTCAAAATGGAAACTATCTTATTGTCCAGCTTCCATATCAAAAACAAATAGCTCCTGCTATCATCTATTAACTTAAACATTCATATCTGAAGTTCAAGGAATTTAAAATAGCCACACCTTTTTTCTTTTTTCAATTTAAGTGAAAAGTGTCCCACAGCTGAATTTATTCCCCTTCAATTGAAGTACATCCTCCCCCTCACAATGTGTTACCTCAGCACAACAAATATCATTTACCGCTTTGACAATTGTATCAATCAGAGTGAGCCTTTTCTGTGGAGAGTTTAAACCGTGAACATGGAGTGTGGAAAATATGATAGAAGTTTACCACAAGAGTGGTTGACTCTATGAGCTCTGGCCCCGACTTTGTGGCAACATGGGAAAACAATATAGTTTCAAACATACAATAACAAATCCCAAAACCTGGATTTATTGCGGAGTCCCAAATGGAATCCCCATATCCAAATTGAAGTTATTTAAAGGAACAAAATACCAAATTGGGGGTGGGGGGGGGAAACAAAAGTTAAACAATAAATAATACTTAGATGGAAACAACATATCAGTTTAATATCTCTATTAATCTTAAATTTTGCTGTAATAAAACCTACTGTGAAATTAAGTGATATGTGCGATTATAATTTTTCCCCCAGTCACGCTATATTAATATTAATACTCAACCCCATCTTCAATTGTCTACAACCACTCCCAATATAAATGAGTATCTACTAACTACTCCATAAACCTTAAATGTGTATAATTGACACAATCCTCTGTGAGTTTCAAAAATAATTTTAAAAAACCTAATTTGACTATAAAGAGCTATGGAATGCGCTATATAAATGGCAATAATAATAATAAAGTAAGTAAGAGCACCATTAAATCTTTTTCTTAGCTCTATTTACCTTAGGTTCTTACTGTTAGTAAGTGAGATTCAGTAATATGTACTGTTACATTTCTCCAAATCACGCTACATTAACTCACAACCCCAAATTTAATACTTAAATGATCACTATAGTGTCAGTAAAACAAAGCAGTTTTCCTGACACTATAGTGCGATGAGGATTCCCCCACCCTCAGGGTCCCTCTCCTTCAGTTACTTACCTTATTCCAGCGCCTCTCCTCCCCGTCCAACGTCAGCTCCCCCATCCAATGTCAGTGGAGCCGAATGTGCATTCGAAGTGTCCATAGGAAATCATTTCTCAATGCTTTCCAATGGACGCTCTGCGCTATGGATGCGAAATTTGCATCCAGTGTTGCAGATGCGCCTCTAGTGGCTGTCCAGAAGATCACCACTAGAGGCTGGATTAACCCCAAATGTAAACATAGCAGTTTCTCTGAAACTGCTATGTTTGCATCTGAAGGGTTAAAACCTGAGGGACCTGGCACCCAGACCACTTCATTGAGCTGAAGTGGTCTGGGTGACTATAGTGTCCCTTTAAAAATCAGCCTCTCACCATGCATATAAGTACACAATTATTTCATAAACCTTAAATTTATATAAATGAGGCAATACTTGGTGAAATTCAAAAACTATTGTCAAATTATTTTTTTATTACATTGACAATGTATTGACAATGACTATGACTGGTTACCGTGCCATATAATAAGTATTACAGGAAACTCCCACATATCCTTGATTTGATTGGCACATATTGCAGAAGCAATTTTTTTTGGCCTCGTAAGTTCGGAAAAAATCCTGAAATTTATTTACTAAAACTATTTTCTTTGGGCATATAGCCTCTGGATACACTATAAACTTTTTGTCAAAAAGTAAGACGGCAATCTGAGTATGAAGTTCCTTGGCAGGTCCACTGGAATATTTCTTGGTTTAGGAGTCCTATGAACTCTCTCTATACAATCGTCTTCTATTACTTCCGGAATGCTCATATCAAACAGTTGCAAGAGAAAACCACTGATCTGTGCTTTATCTATCTTTTGTGAAATGCCTCTTTCTTTTCAGATTTTTTTCATTGTCTGTCAATTTCAATTCAAGCCTTACTATGTTTTTTTTTAATGTGTCAATTACATTTTTCAAGTTAAATTCTAAACACTGATTTCTTATTTACTTCCATTTGTTCAGTCGTTCAATGTAGTTGATCCTTTGTTTGAATAGAATTCTTATCCAGCACTTTCTTAATAGCGTTTAGTTGTATATCCAGATGCCTCTGTAACTAATCATGTGTAATATTTTGATCTACCTTTGTTGCAGGAGTAAGTGATTGTCTTATAGAGTTCTCAAAAAAAATTCCGGCGATCCACTTGAGTCAACATAGTTGAGGGGAAAACATAGATGTAATTTCTAAATTTTTTGCATAGGAGTTTGTTTTTTAATTTTTTTTAACATTAGATTTTATTTCTCCTCCTTTAAAAAAAAAAATTAGCTATATTGTAATACAAATAAGCAGAGAGAGAGAGAAATAAAATAAAAATCCTTTCTTATTTCCTCTATTCAACTCTTGGAAACGGTAAATGCTCATTTAGAAGGGGGGGAAAAAAAGAGCCTAGCTGGATATAGCTAAATATAGTTAAGGATAAACTGGGGATCTTGAATCCTTTTCCCACTAATTAAAAGGATTCAATTATATTTCTTTTTAACTTATGGTTTACTAGTGGATGTACAGTAATGTTTGTACCTAACAGAATGATGACTGATGAGCACGCCTTGTGGCTCTCTGTCCTCGAGTGTCCACCAAGTTTGTAGGAAAACCGAGGGTTAAATCTTCTTAAGGTATACACGCTTAGAAATTAGGAAGTGTTCGAATGCCAGACCATTTTTCGGATTGACTTTTCTCAGTTATTTTTGCTTTACTTTTTACCAAGGCCACGTTAAAATATCCTGTTCTCAATGCCGACTATGCCTCTTGTCCAGGCTCTCTCTTATAGTGTCGGGTTACTTGGGACAGAATTTGTGTTTATAGAAGATTGTATTTTTTTCCCCCCTGCGTTTCGAATATTGTACCCGCTCCCCGTTCGGGGGTGCTCATGCGAGAGGAACTCATTCATCTCCCAAATGAGGACCACTCCAGTGCCCCATTAGAACGCTCCTACCAATTAATTAGAATGTTAGCACTCACAACATAAGTTGCAACATAAGAAACCGCAATGTTCGCACTGGCAATATAAGTGTGAAACCGCAAGGAAAGTAATTAATGAGTGCTCCCCTGGGTGGCCACCATTTCGTATAGACAAACGCCAACCAGGGGGAGCATTCGTACCCCGAAAGGAGATGCTACCCTTGCATGGGACTATGCAAAAAAAAAAAGCCAAGTGTGACTCAATAAAATTGTGTTGTACCTCCAGAGCTGTGTCTCGTCCAGTTACTGGGGAGGACACTCAGGACAGCTCACACTGTCAGGTAGGCACCAGTTACCTTCCCCTAGCCCTGGGATACCCCTGCCAAGTTTGGGAGGGAGGTAGTCTCGGACCCTTCCCTCCGGACCTATAGGAACAGGGTGGCCACTGGTCAAGCGGGAGAAGAGATTTCTATACCACATCGTGGAGCAGGTGGATTCAGGGACAGCTCCTACTACCACCAAGCAGCTGGTGGTACCCAGGAAATATCGACATGAGCTGCTAAAGATATTACCCTGGCAGGGGATTTGGGAGTGGGTCATACCAAGCATTGACTCACCCAAAGACTCATTCTGACCTTTGTGGACTACACTACTCGCTACCCTGAGGCAGTCGCCCTGAGCAATACTCAAGCAGAGACTGTAGCTGAAGCTTCCCACTGGTATTGTGTCCCTCCCCACCCCCCCCGTGTGTCGTATATTGTACCCGCTCATCATTCGGGGGTGCTCATGCGAGAGGAACTCCTTCGACTCCCGAACGGGGACCACCCCAATATCACATGTAGAACGCTAGTTAGAAAGTTCCAGTAGCATGTTCTCCCCTCTGCCATAGTTGCGAAACCACAAAGGACAAAAATTAATGGGTGCCCCCCTGGGTGGCCGCCATTTCGTATAGACTAATGCCAGCCATGGGGAGCATTCGTGGACTGTTTCCTGACTCGTTCGTCTTGCGAACAACGACCACCCCAGTGCCCCATTAGAACGCTCCTACCAATTAATTAGAACTTTAGCACTCGCAACATAAGTGTGAAACCGCAACGTTTGCACATGCAACATAAGTGTGAAACTGCAAGGGAAGTAAGTAATGAATGCTCCCCTGGGTGGCCACCATTTCGTATAGATGAATGCCAACCAGGGGGAGCATTCGTACCCTGAACAAGACGCTTCCTTGCAGGTTTCAGCACAGGAACCTCGCAACGGAGATTTATCAGAGAATGGGCCATTGTGAGGTCGCCTGAGGTTGGTGGGGACACTTTTGGGGCACTGATGAGTTTGGCAGGCTTTTCTGTGCCTGGGAGAAAAAGGGACAGGCTCTTTTCCAGTGCTTTGGCTCCCAGGCACTGTGGCTCATGGGATAAGGACCCCTGTCATCCTGGGTGGGAAATCCTTCACCTGAGTGGCGAGCTTTCCATATTTGGGAGACAAAGGGTCAGCGACCCCCCATTCCCGTGCTTGGGCTCCTGATGTAGAGGATCCTGGTATACGACCCCTTGCATGGGGCTATGCATAAAAGCCATGCGTGGCTCAATAAAATTGTGTTGTACCTCCAGAGCTGTGTCTCGTCCAGTTACTGGGTGGGGGGGAAATGGGTCTCTTTTAAGTGGTTCCTGAGTGGCTGAAAGAAGGAATTAACGGAGGAACCGGGGTCCGCTACACACTCCGCCCGTCATCATGTGAAAATGAGACAATGGATTACCTCCTTTCCCTGCAGAAGCCTACACCATAATATCAGCTATTCTTACTTTAGTGAAGAATCCCGTAAATTTGTAAATATTGTTTCTCTGATCTAAACTGGTGACCCTGTAGATAATTCCTGCAGGGATTAGGTAAAACTGCAGTTTTGCAATTTCCAAGGAAGACATCTTTGTTTAGAATGCAAAATAGACAATGTTGCAGCTGTCCCAACATCTAAAACACTAGTCCATTTATCTAATGGCACTATATGCACCTAATTGGACCACTTACGTTTTTGTCCTATTACGCTGCAATTTTTATTATTGTGAACTTTTTTTTGCGCAACAGATGGAATGTAGGTAGTGTATGGGAACAACAGGCAAAAGAGACAACTTTAACCCCTCAAGTAGACATGACATGTGTGACATGTCATGATTCCCTTTTATTCCAGAAGTTTGGTCCTTAAGGGGTTAAAGGACCACTACAGGCACCCAGACCACTTCAGCTTAATGAAGTGGTCTGGGTGCCTGGTCCATCTAGGATTAACCCCATTCTGCTGTAAACATAGCAGTTTCAGAGAAACTGCTATGTTTACATATGGGTTAATCCAGCCTCTAGTGGCTGTCTCATTGACAGCCGCTAGAGGCGCTTCCGTGCTTCTAACTGTGAATTTCACAGTGAGAAGACGCCAGCGTCCATAGCAAAGAATTGAGAATGCTTTCCTATGGCCTGGCTGAATGCGCGCATGGCTCTTGCCGCGCATGCAGTCGATAATGACCAAAGGAGGAGAGTCCCCACCGCCGAGGGAGCCTGGCGCTAGGAGAAAGGTGAATGTTTAACCCCTTCCTCCTCCTTCAGTCCGGCGGGAGGGGGACCCTGAGGGTGGGGGGGGGACCTATTAACACTATAGTGCCAGGAAAACAAGTTTGTTTTCCTGGAACTATAGTGGACCTTTAAGATTTTTTTTTTCTTATGTTGGAAAACATTGGGACAGCCCTGCAGCTAATCCTATTAAGTATGATATATTCATTTATTACACCAAAATTTGTGAAGCTTGCTAAAATGTTTATCACTTTATTAGTGCCCAGACTCAGACACGCTATCGGCCACAGATTTTTCTCTCATGAAGGTATGTTTTAAAGGAATATTGCTTCCTTTGAAAAACAAGTTCAGACAATTACCAGGTCTAACTGCTTTCTAATGTTACCTGGGACATTTGGCCCAGTGTTAAAGATAATTGACATAAATTTCCATTACAATTACAATGGTTTATGGTGTTGGCATTGTGTCTGGGACCGGGCACATCGTCCTTGGATTGAAGCAGAAACATATTATTTGAAATTAGAGCTTTGCTAGTAGAACAGCCACACCTATCATTTCAAAATCATTATGTAACAAACACAAAAGCTATTATCAATTGTCCATTAAAGCTTTAGCAAGTTCTTCAAATACAGCTGAATAGCAGATAGATGCTGTGATGAAAAGCAGTTGCCATAACAGAGAGACTTCTCCTATACCCCAGAGTCCCAGCTCCGGCTCGCACTCCCAGCAGCTGCAAACAATTACATCAAGATGGGGTGAGAAACTGATTTTCTTTTCCCCCTGCAACATGGTGACCTACTGTGAATAGGATAAGGATCTTAAGTTACCAAATATTCTTAATTCTATTTTGGTGACTGTGCAGAAAAGAAAATATTATTTGAACTATTTCGATTCAAGTGAAGGCATAAAGTTTGTGTTGTCCCATCACAGAAATGTCTGAATATAGTATTCCTCGCCTGCATTATTTATACGCCCACATGAAGGATTCTACTTTCATAACATGTGTGTACACAAAATAATCTTGTATCAACTCTTCTAAGAGGGGACATTACTGTGGCCAGGTAAGAGTTGCCCCATATAAGCTTTTCCCCATTGATTTAGCGTGGGGAATACACAATGCTAGGAAGCAAGAGACTGTCCCATTCATCCACCTATAAACTCCTCCAGATAACCCAGCAAACATTCCACATGTAACAAACATTCCAAATACAATTAAAGGGACACTATAGTCACCAAAACAACTTTAGCTTAATTAAGCTGTCTAATGTATGGATCATGCCTCTGAATTTCTACTGCTCAATTCACTACCACTTATGGGTTAAATCATTTTGTTTCTGCTTATTCGGTCCTTGCCACACCTCATCTGGTTCTGGATGACACAGGCTGTGTGAAAGAAAACTAGTTTCACTTTCAATCAGATGTAACTAACCGTAAAAGATTTTATCTCCTGCTCTGTAAATTGAACTTTAATTTCATACAGGAGGACCCAAAATTGTAAACGTATATCAAAACATAAGTCCAATATGCTAGAGAAGCATAGAAGACAAATAGGTCCCTGAAATATGAATAAATTAACAAAAAACTTTAATTGCACAAATTTTTTTAAAAAAGGCCTTCATTGTTGCACAATTAAAAACAGCTGCAAAGCTTGATACGGGGAAGCATAACAGTTAAATATCAAGGAACTATAAAAGGGGATTGATTGACTAAATGGTAGTAGAAATTATCAACCAGACAATGAATGACTTAGAAAAACAAGTATCTAGACCATTTATTGGAAGGAGCAATTCACTAGAGGCTTTAATAGGCTTCCCTGAAAGCTAAAAAGAGCAGCACAGGGTCTCATTGAAAATTAGATTATACTTGCAACAATTTAAGAGACAGTTCTACTGGTGATATCTGAAATGACAATTCAAAATACAGATGACTGGATACAAATAACAGCACACTCTTAAACCTCAATAGTGGAAGTAAAAAAAAAATCTATATAAGTAGGGAGCCAATAAACAGTCAAATAATGAAGTGAGCTAATTAAACTTACTCTCCTATGCAAGTAATGCCAAGCTAGGAAAAAGTGCTAGCCTATATTTGAGAATAAGGAGTATCCACAATACTTAGCTGAGCCCCCCTAATATCCCCACTATCTGTAAAGTACAAGTCATAACTAATATATACTATTCTACCAATCTACTTCCCTTACCCTTTGTGTCACTATATCCCACTCCTTCTAGCATGTAAGCTAATTGAGCAAAGCCCTCAACCCCTCTGTTTCTGTGTGTCAAACTTGTCTGGTTACAATTACATGTTTGTTAGTCCACCCAGGGCTGGCCTTAGGGGGGTGCAAAAATCCGAACCCCCAGCCATTGGCCAGGGATTCTGATTTTTCTACAGCCTCATCCTACCTTGCCCTTGCTCTCCCGCCCCCTCCTTTACTGTACACAGAGGTGAAGTCTGTGCCGCCCTCTCCTGATGATGTCAGGAGGAGGGCGCAACTTTCACCTCCCCCAGAGTTCCCTGCAATCTCATAAGGGAGCACCTAGCTCCCCCTGCAGACTCCAACATGGCGGCGCCCGTGCAGTTGAGCCAAACCACGTATGGGCCAATTTGCTGCAGATACAGGGAGGTACGGGAAGGGAGACCGAACAGCCTGCATAGTAATATTCAGTGTTACACTAATATTCTAGCCAACTGCAAAATCATTGGTCACTGCTGTATGCAATGCTACTTGGAAAAGCATGGTTTATGCTGACATTTTTGCTTACTTTATACACTGATTATCTGCAAGAACACATTGTATTGTCACATAATGACAGTGATGGACATATAGGAATGTTGGGTGTCTTTGATTTGTTTCCTTGCAGACTCTAGTGACACAGAGTCATTTCCAGTGGCCATATTCACCAAATACCCCTCACCTCCCTTGCTTAATTCTAATGCAGTCGTCATGCAGCATGGCAGAATGTCAGGTATGGTTCTCAAAATGTACTAGTTCTATGGATAATATTGTATGGATTAATAGCTCTGTGAGCTGGTTAACAGGTGTTCTATGCACTATGTAGTATCGTATAATAGTTTTGCAAAGGTGTGATATGTTACTGGCCGTTAATGAGACATTACCAAAGTCCACGCAATTACAATATAAAAAAAATGGTAGAAAAACACCCAAAATTAAACAGGAAGGCTAGAAGCAAATAAATACTCACTTAGATTCCAAAAACTCTGAATTAAGTGCAATTAATATAGAAATAACAATAATAAACACCCAAAATTAGTTTATTTAAAAAAAAAAACCATCTGAATATGTCAAACTCAAGGATAGCCCTAATTTTAATTTCAATAGGTGCTGCATTCCCTAAGGTGGTTACTTAATACAGAGAGAATAACTGGGTAGTGTTCTCTTTCTTAATAGTTTCTTCTTTTTTTTATGTTAAAGTTAAAAACTCATTATCACAATAAATACAGGCACATTTAGGGACAAACCACCAGTGGTGTCCTCAGAGTTCTCCAAACAGCACTAGTCACACCTCCCCACTTGTGACTTGCAAAGCCTCCCTAAACAGTTCATGTAAAGAGAGATCTAATGTTTAACCTTTATTGTAAATTCTGGAGAGGACCACTAAGGGGCAGGGAGGGGAGAGCACCAGTAAGGGACATGAAAGGGAGGGGAACACTAAGGGACATGTAGGGGAGAGTGGCACACAGGGGGGCCTGAGTGGGGAGAAAGAAACACAGAGGGACATGAGGGAGTAGAAAGACACACAGATGGGTCTGGGTATGTAAGAGACACACAAAAGGGCCTGTGGGGTGGAAAAACAAAGGGCTGAAGAAGAGGTAAGAGACACAGAAGGTGAAACAGAAACACACAAATGAGCTGGGAAGAGTAAAAGACACAAAGAGGCAGGGAGAGAAGGATAAACACAAAGGGACTGGGGGTGAAAGACACAGAGGGGCTGGAGAAGAGGAAAGAGACACAGAGGATGAAACAAACACACAAATGAGCTGGGAAGAGTAAAAGACACAAAGCGGCTGGAAGAGAAGGAGAAACACAAAGGGGCTGGGGGGAGTAAGACACACAAAGTGGGGTTGTAAGAGATACACAAGGGAGGTGTAAGACACACAATGGGGAAAAAATAGGGCATAAGATACACTAAAGGGGGTAAGACATTCAAAAGAGGGGTTAAGAGGCACACAGGTGAAGATGCTTTTTTTTTTTTTTTTAAGGGGCGGAGGGGGAGGGGCGGGGGAATAAACTTCGCCTGTGTACCCAAAAATCCTTGCACCGGCCCTGAGTCCACCCATGGTAAAGCACTACAGAATTTGTTGGCGCTATATAAATATAATAATAATAATGTGCTCAAAAGAAAAAGTGCAAAAAAGTGCATAATACCACAGTGCCTATTTTAATTGTGTTTAAATCAGTCTTAACATCTGAAAGCTAGACTGCATGCCTGGAAAATTGCCACATCTGAATCAATGCATTTCTATGGGAAAAGTTCAGTGTCTCCATGCAAAGCATGGATTTGTTGAGAATCTGTCCTGCCGTCTTTGCAAGACGAAACCCCTGACGTCCCTCTAATGGCTGTCTGAGTGACATTGAACAATGTAAACACTGCCTTTCCTTTTATTTACAGTGCTAAACATACAGAGACAGGCTATATGTCCCAGAACCACTACATTATTATTATATTTATTTAGCGCCAGCAAATTCCATAGCGCTGTACAATGGGATGAAGATGTAGTGGTTCTGGTAACTACAGTGCCCCAAGAATGTGAGCTTAACTCACATTATAGTACGGAATAATTCAGTAATAAAAATATAGTGCTTAAAGATTACATATCAAAAATAAACATCACATTAATCAGAGTTGCCAGTGCCAAAAGAGGCGGATATTCCACACTGGCATATGAATTTTACGGACCAGATTGTGATGGTAGCATAGAGCTTATAGTTATTTTGATACTACCAATTTTCTGGTACTTTTCCCTAGTTCTGCATCAAACTATTTTTCAACAGTTTTAAATTAAGCTCGGGGGTCACCTAGGCACATGTGCCCTGGCATATCAATACCTCAAGTTATTCTCTCATTAGCAATGTTATGTTTTTCCAAATTTGGACTGCATTGATTGTCAGTTGAACCTTTGGTTTGTGTCAAACTTGAAAATGGTTTGCTACATTATTGGAGGGTGGTACCCACAGTCTCTAAATACCTAGTAAACTACAAAAGAGTGGTTGTAGTTATGGTGCTTATCGTACCCCTTTAATGTTTTAAATAATATATATATATATATATATATATCTCTACAACAACCATCTTTCTTTAATCCCTCTGTCATGATAGCATCCTATGAGAAGTGTATGTGGTGGCATGGCTTAACATTTATTATTATTATTATTTTGGTATCTAAATAGCGCCAGCTTATTCCGCAGCGCTTTACAATAAGAGAGGAAATTACCAAATGAGACAATAACAAAATGTAACAGGAACAATCGGTAGTTGAGATCCCTGCTCAAACGAGCTTACAGTCTAGCGATCTGGTAAGAAATATAGTTAAATCGCCCAACTAGACTCTGAAATAGTGTTCTTTACGGGAATTAGGACTATTCACTAAAGTAAGAATTTTTGGGGAATTAAAAGTGAATTGCAAATTTAAGCAAAACATTTCCAAAATGGAAGTCAGCTATAGACAATTCACATTCTTGTAACTCCAATACATTTTGGCATCTAGGTTAATCAGAAAGTCTTTATTGTGTTCTTGGTATGTCCAGGTCCCCTAGCCCTAAACCTATCAAACTGTGTGTTGCAAAGCTCCCCACTATACAACTTAACGTTCAACAAGACAGAGCTATTCACTAAGGTGCAAATTCAAAGTGATATAAGATCAAAATAGCTAAACTGGAAAAAGTCTCTCTGTCACCTGTGCTTTCACCTTGGCCTTAACCCCTTCCCGCCGGATGACGGACCTGGTCCGTCATGGCGGAGAAACAGTTAACGCCGAATGATGGACCGGGTCCATCATGAGGTAAAGTTAACCCCAGATCGCTGCAATCGCGGCATTAACGCTCCTCTGGTCTGCCTCTGTGTTAGCAGACTCACCATACGCCTCCCTGCTCTTCCGTGTTCTGTGTGAAGTGCAGGGAGATGGAATAGTGATGATCCCCACCCCCCCTTTACCCATTTTAAATAAAAATAAACTCGTTCCCTACCAATTGATCACTGACTATAGTGATCCATTGGCAAGGACTACATTTTTACTGTGATCGGATTACTATTATTTTTTTTTTTTTTAACCCCTGAGGGTCAACTTTTAATTTTTTGTAACTCTTAATTTTATTTTATTAATTAATTTAAAATATTAAAATAATATATTTAGCTAGCTGGTGTGGGTGGAAGTTAGAGGGGAATTTGGTGTTAGGCTAGCTAGGGGTTAACGGTAAAAAAAAGTTTTAAAAAGTTAAAAAAAAATTTTTATAAAAAATCCCACCCCCCTTTACCCAGTCCTAACAAAAATTAACCCCTTCTCTGCCAGTTGATCACTACCTACAGTGATCTAAATACAGATCACAGTATTCTACTGTGATGCAATTATTACTTTTTAACCCCCCTTTTTTTTTTTAACCCTCAGGTGTTCAATTATTTAATTAATTATTTTAATATTTTAAAATGATATATTTTGCTAGCTGGGGTGGGTGGGAGTTATGGGAAATCAGGGAATTTACGGTTAGTGCTGCTTACTGCTAGTTAGGGGTTAATGGTAAAAAAAAAAAAGTTTATAAAAATATTAAATCTGTAAAAAAAAGTTTTAAGAAAGTTTCGAAAAGTTTAAAAAAATTAATAAGCAAAAAAAAAGTTTAAAAACTAGTTTTAAAAAAAGTTAAAAAATAAATTTAAAAATGCCCATTACCACTACACCTGGAACAAACTAGAGAAAAAAATTATCCCACGGATCAAAATATGCCTTTTGAAATACCTTGGGATGTCTTCTTTAAGAAATGGTGTGCCTTTATGGGGTAGTTGGATTATATAGCCTGCTAAAATACTCTAAAATGGGACATGGACACAGCGTAAAAATTCAAAGTTTAAAAAAAAAAAAAATGGATTGACTGTCTCAAATGTGCCCCTTCCATGTCCACATATACCTGGCAAAGGTACATATGGGGGTATTGCTGTACTCAGACGACATAGCTGAGAAACATATAAAGTATTATACAGTGGTACCACGTATAAGGTTTGCAAAATATACTGTGCAAACTCACTGTGTGTGTCAAAAAGGCAGAAAAATGCTTATTACCACTACACTTGGTACAAGCTAGCGGAAAAATGATTCCACGCTAAGGTTCAAAATATGCCTTTTGACATACCCTGGGATGTCTTCTTTAAGAAATGGTATGCCTTTATGGTGTAGTTGTAATATGTAGCCTGTTCAAGTGCGCCAAAGTGGGACACGGACATATCAAAACCCTCCATGAAAATTCACACAAAAATCTGAACTTGTCACGTCTCTTTTACAGCACTGTAACTTCACAAAATAGTGTCTAGGTCATACATTGGGCATATTGTTTAACTCAGAAGATGTAACTGAGCATAATTTGGGGATTTGTATGACAGTGGTACATATTAAGTGTAAGAAATACTCAGCAAAAATGCAACATACACCACCACAAACATTGATATAAATTGGTGAAAAAATGGTGACAAGTTAAGGCACAATATACACCATATAAGATACCCTGAGGTGTCTGCTTTATCAAATGAAAATCTTTTGTGGGGTTATTTGAACAGTCACACTGCTAGAATACCCTACAATGAGACATAGGCCCGTCAAATCCATCTATGAAAATTCTAACTATAGAAACTGAAAAAGCCTTCTCTCTTATATGGCATTGTAGTTTTACAAACAAGTGCCAAAGGCATACAATGGTGGTTATCGTTCTACTCAGCAGATGTAGCTGAACACAATATGGGGTTTTGTGCAGGAATAGCACACACCAGCTTTACGAAATACACATTACAAAAATATTCTTATGTGTGTATATGCCAAAATAAAGAAAAAACACAATTTTACTTCAATATTTAGCAGAGATTGGCGATGAAATGGATACGTAAAAAGTATTAGGTAAATAGCCTGTGATGTTTACTTTATATAAATATATACGTTTGTGTGGCAATTTTGTTTCTGTGATGGCTACTAAACCTACAAGAAAAACATACCAACTTCTAAAATTGTTGCAAATTGAAATTTTATTTTAGTCCTTGTATTTTGTGACCTGTAACTTTCAAAATAAGCTGAAATCCTATACATATGATGTACTCTATAAATCAAGACACATAAATGAATTTATTTTGAATTACTTTTTCTAAGCTGGACATATTATGCACACGCTATTATTGCCAAAACTGTGAAAATGTTTTTTTGGCATTTTTTTTTTTAAATAAATAATGAGAATTAATTGTATAATTAATGAGAATGTTAAATGTTATATGTGACATCAAATTAAAGCCCTCTAAAAAAAAAAAAAAAAAGGTATAATATGTGTTGGTGCAATAAATGACAGAGATGCAAATTGTGTTTGAACACAAACAGCAAAAAATGTCTTGTGTCCTTAAGCGTAAGACAAGCCCCTAAGGGTTTAAATTTGAAATTCGCTTTAGTAAATTATCCTGTTTTCAAACCCATACAGCATGCTCATGTGGGTAACAATATTGTAAAGCTGTACATAAGGTGATAATGTTCTTGTAATTTACCACTTGTAAAGTGACCATTGCATAGCTGACAGGCAGATAGGTTCTAACCCAAAATAAAAATACTTTTAAAAAAGCCCTAAAAAGAAATCAAACAATCCAGTGAACTTTCTTGGGTATAACAATTAAAAGAGCTTATCAAAGCACAAAAACTAACTGTACACAAAATAAATGTGACATTTGAGCAGTGACATATAGGAAAATATACATGGGGGGTGGTTGAAGTTGCTGTCCTATGTATCATATGGGCTCTGAGTGAACGCCTACAGACTTTATAGTAATAAGGCCATAAGAGGAGTTACAAAGCAGAAAAATAAATGTTATGTATAAAGCAGAAATAATTGCACAATTTAAATTTTAAATGGAGGTTATATACACAGTGTCACGAATGCAGCCTACTCAAAGTGTGCGCGCAACTTGGTTCTGGCGGTGAAACGGTTAAAATTCACAGTTTGTCTGCACTAGACTGGAAATTACTCACTTAGATTATAAAAGTAGCAATGTCTTCTGCCTGGTGGAGACTCCAGCAAGGAAAGATGGCGACTCATACAAAATTAGATCTTTGCCCTTCATAAGACATTTGCCCATCATTAGATTTATACCTCCTGTATTCATCTCAAGTTTCCCAGTGGTGGTATTGGTGGAGGGAAGGTGTACCTACAGAAAAATAAGTGACCTCCCCCTTGTATTTCAGACCAACATCATTCCAAATAGAAAATTTTGATTTAATTTCATTTCCTCTTTTGTGCTTGTCACATAAATGATTGTATCTTTGAATTTGTTGCAAGTTTTCCATACATATGTTACACTTCCTACTTGTGACCTAATACAACCGACTTCAAAATTCCTTCCAAATGACTTAAGCTGCACTAGCCATATTTATATTATTTTTGTAGTTTGTGCTTACCCCATTCTAATTATGCACAAAAGGAGGCATGATTATTCATATGTGGCTTAGAATTAATGTTTCTTTTTGATATGACACTAGAATGCAATGGCCACTTAGCGTATCAAATAAATACAATAGGATGGGATATAGGCATATGGTAGATTAGCCAGTTAGTTTACATTGAAGCTAGATTTAGAAACAACACCATGCAGAAGCTATGGTTGAAGTCACAACTGCCAAAGAGGAATTCAAGTTTTTATTCTATAGTGCAACAATGAATTATGTACCCTTGTCATGATACACAACTGTAGAAATTGAAAGTAAATTACCAGCGTAAGATACTATGTCCCTTCCTCAAAAGCAACAAAGTAGCTCTGTAAGAGGAGAAAACAGCAATATGCAAATAAATTGAAAATATTAAGATATGATGGACTCAGATTATTGTACATGAATTGTTGTAATTGACAGAGCAGGCAAATAGTGGTCTGCAACTTAAAGGGATACTCCTGGCACCCAGACCACTTCTGCCAATTGGAGTGGTCTGGGTGCCAACTCCCACTAACCTTAACCCTGCAAGTGTAATTATTGCAGTTTTCATAAACTGCAATATTTACCTTGCAGGGTTAAGTCCTCCTCTAGTGGCTGTCTGTCAGCGTCCCCAAAGAAAAGCATTGAATGTTTTCCTATGGGGAGGTCTAATGCACATACATTGCTGCGCATGAGCATTATGTCTCCCCCGCCGGTTGATGTTGGCGAGGGAGGAGAGTAGGCGGAGCCTGACCAGTGCTGAGGAACATCGGCGCTGGACTCCGGTAAGTCACTGGGTGTGTGTGTGTGTGTATCTGTCATGGTGTGTGCATGTATAGGACTGTCTGTCATGGTGTATGTCTGTCTATCATGGTGTGTGTGTGTCTCATGATATGCATGTGTGTCTGTCATGGTATGTGTGTGAGTGTATGTGTCTGTCTGTCATGGTATACGTGTGTGTGTGTCTGTCATGGTATGTGTCTGTCTGTCATGGTGTATCATGAAGTGTGTGTGTGTAGGTTACCAGACCCCTTCTGTTCGCAAGGGAATGGCGTTTTTACTCACCTTTTTATCCCACCTTCTGAGTAACGGTCACTAGGAAGAAATGTAAACACTGCTTTTTCTCTGAAACGTCAGTGTTTACATTGAAATGCCTGCAGGGACAGGGTATAGACACCAGAACCACTATATTAAGCTGTAGCGGTCCTGGTGACTATCGTGTCCCTTTAAGAATTGTATTTTTGTCGTTGAATATAAAGCTATGCAAGTTTTTAAAAAAAATCTGGCTCCTAACTTCTTTAGCTGGCTCCTAGAATCAAATTTGTCAAGCCCTGCCATAAAGTAAAGACCAATACATATAAAATAGCAGAAATGCCAGCAGCACAAAGTGAACTAGCTAGGAAATATGGGTAAGTGTTTGAAAGCCAACTGAGACATAACCATATTCTGAAATGTAATCTACTATAATGCTCGCCTATCTCACCATCCCACTGGTGAACTATACAAGCTGGCACTACTACCCCCTATCCCTGTATCATAGAGACTTCCCTATGTGAGATTAAAAATCTTAAATATCGATGCGCATGTTGGCACACGCTGGCGCCTTCATCTGGATCTACTGCCACTGACAGCTGCACCAGACATGCTCCTAAATTTAAAGCAGTGAG
The DNA here is from genome assembly GCA_933207985.1 of Pelobates cultripes. Classification (NCBI taxonomy): domain Eukaryota; kingdom Metazoa; phylum Chordata; class Amphibia; order Anura; family Pelobatidae; genus Pelobates; species Pelobates cultripes. The sequence goes on along the minus strand of OW240914.1, from coordinate 162,472,879 downwards.
GGTTGCCCCTTACTAAGGTCATCCCACCAATCAAAACAAGATGTCAATACAGCATGCCCCCTCCTCTGAATGCACTTAATAAAGCGATTGCTAATAATTCTGCTGATAGACTCAGACTATATTAAGTATGAATGGATAAATCAGGCTTAAACAGATGGGTAGAAATCTGTTAAGTCGTAGATATGCCTATTGATGGATTAATATACATAAAGCTATGTAAAGCTCTTGTGGGGCAACTTAAAAAATATGTTTGATTGACGGGATAAAAAGGTGCTTCGATCTTTAGTTGTTTTTATCTCACTTGTACCAGCATGGGGAAGTCTCACTGGGATACGGGGGTAGTAGTGCCAGCATGATGGCTTATATAGGCATCATTGATAGACAAACATTATAGTAGAACACGGTTTATTATACTGTAACGTCCAACGGCCTTCAAACACTTCATTATTTTGTGACTGGCTCCTAACACTTACCCATACTACCTAGCTGGGATTTGTGATATTTTATTTATTACTATATATTTTGTGGTCTTTGGTATTCCCAGTGGGTGTTTTTTGTTAATTTCATGATTAGGTTGCAATCTATCTTATTTCACTAGTCTACTAAATGATGATGTATTTTATGTTCAGATGTACTTTGTTAATTTTGAGGAAGGGACATAGTATCTTATGCTGGTAACTTGATTTCAAACTCTGCCGCTGTGTATATAGCTTCATACTGTGGAGGTATTATATAGCCTCTATTTAAATTTTAATTTAGCAACTGTCCACTTTATACATAAAGATTTATTTTTCTGCTCCTTTTCTGGCCTTATTACTCTAAGTCTGTAGGCTTTCACTGGTAGCCCATATGGTACACTGGCTTGGTAGCAAGTTCAAGCATCCCCATGTATATTTTCCTATAGGTCACAGTTCACAAATCACATTTATTTTGTGTATACATACTTTTCGTATTTTGATGTAAATCTTTAATGGTTATACCCAATAAGGGTTATGTTTTCAAGGCTTTTTTTGATTTTTAGATCTCTCTTTGGGACTCGACTTCTTTTAGTAAATTCTTGTAATTACAGTCCTGTACGAGAAATAGATTACCATCACAAAACATGGTAGTACCAATCCTCTGTCTGTTTCTGACAGGTGGGAAACGTGTGATGGACCAACAGTGTATATTAGAAATGAACTGTTCGAATTGTTATTCACATTGTCATTGTCAAGTTATATCCGATTCCTAGAGTTGTACCAGTTTTGTCCCCTTTACAAATGTTCCTTAGAACAAACCAACTTTTTGCCATGTTGCTAAATCATTTACATACGTAGTTTTTTTGTTTTTTTTAACACAAACAATATAGCCAGAAAATGAATGAGTGAACATTAAACAGAGAAAAAGAATTGTGGTTTGAGTTTTTTGTCTAAATTTTTATAATTTCTAGGCAGTTGTAAAGTTGTAGGTTTAAGTTAATTGTAATAATCCTAAATTTGGCTTGTTTTAGTGATTTGTACTGCTGTGAAGACACATCATTAATTACATCGTGCCATTCCCAAAGTGTAGTCTACAAACATAATCCAATAAACATTCATTGTGGCTTAAAACACTTGTGGAAAGTCAGATGTCACTAGACTAAAGGAAACTGCAGAGAGAATGTATCAAATGCAACTCTATACATGACACTCAAAAGGTGGCCAAGGTCAGAAACCATTTATTTTTCAAATTTTTTGTTTGACAATCCAATTCTACATAAAAGAAATACTTGGATAGTATTTATGTAGATAGTTTAAATAATGATCTCTTACTGGCTCACATTAAACACAAACGTGCTTGAGTCATTATTTGATGGTTTGAAATAGCACACATTTCTATAAAACAGAAACGCTGAAAGCCAGAGTTGTTTGGGTGTTGGCTATGGTGCTATTCCCAACATTATTTGGCAGGAGATCCAAGAAGCTCTCTAGTACAATATGTATATAATGTAAGAAAATCACTTTCACAACGCGTTGTATTCCACACACTTTGAAGGATCCGTTGGAAAATGCTTCTGGCAAATTGTCATTAATCTCTTCAGCCCCTGGAGAAAGAAAGGCAAGCATATTACTACTGTCTGTTTTAAAGGCACGTTACAGCCTATGTTTGCTCCCAAGACACTGAGGGAAAATTTATCAAGCTGCAAATGTCTGAAGCCACCAGTGGTCCTAACAATTAACCATGCTAACTGCTGTCTGAAACAAAAAACAACAGTTTTGATACCTTTATAACATACAGACTATATGAGCTCAGGTGTCCTTTAAGCTTCTGATTGGGCTTGTAAATAAAGTTTGTAGAGAGCTGAGCTATTCTTCAAACATATTGTCTTACACATTTAGATATGTTATCAGAATAGTGCTAAAATGACGTAACAAAGGGCTTTGAAGCGCTGTCACTTTACACACATTAATATTATGAGTCAGTTTTCTACAGACTACAACAAGTGTTTGTATGGTCAAATAGTTTACTTACAAAAACCTAAAAATGGAGGAACATTAACATTATAAACAAGCATACTTTGGGAAAGCATTGGATTGGCTAAGATCATCAAGTTTGAATAGAGAGTACAGCTTTACTTCCCACTCTCTCCCTCCCTAATCAATATTTCCACCCCAATTGCCTTGTGTGAAACCAGTTGGCAATATAGAAAATACTTGCACTGGCACTTTAGCAAAAGGATATGAGCTCTGCAACTTTTGCTTTATTAAGGGCTTTTTTACTGCCTCTACTTGTCTACAAACCTCACTGCAATTTATCTGGCATTCCCAGACACTACCGAGAAACATTTGAAAGACTAATACATTTTCACATATGGCTATTTGTTCATCAGGCCACAAAGGCCCAAGATGGCGCCTGCAGGGTAATAGCTCTCAACCCCCTTAGAGGAAGGTGGGTCTGTGATCCAGAGCACCTTCCCAGTGATGTATGTTCAGAGTCTACCATTACCTACTGAAGATCAAGGTACAGGCCTCAGACAGGTAGACAAAGAAACCTATGTACTCTCTTTTCAGCCCTGAGTTTAAGAAAGGATACATTAGTTGACAGAGCCAAAAAGTAAATTTAAATGATCAAGGTCTAGGAGAAGCAGTTTGGATAGAGGAGATGTCATTATTCGATTCCAAGTATCCTAATGCAAGCACAAAGTTCTAGCAGCTTTCAAAGGCAGGATGCTTCTTTAACTGAATCTACAGCTTTTCTGCAATCATTGGGAATCTCACCTTCACCTCCCTCTGGTGTTGCACCTGCAGTGGATCCTGTGGTTTCCAGTTGCGATGTAGCCAATATTTGTGCATTTGTTCCACAACAATTTAAAGACATAGATCGACAGGATGCTCTGCAGCTTTAATCCTGCTACTGGATTTTGTTTTGGGCAACTCAGAGGTTTGCTTTAATTTCATAAGCTATGATTTGTAACTTGTATTTCTCTTGATGGTTCTACAGAACCCTTGTATGCACTGCTCTTAGTGTTCTACAACATCCCACCCCCTGGTGGCCACTGTTAAGTGGCCAGCTTATTGGAGCCCTGGTTAACAGTCTCTTTTCTGCTTAACAAGAATTTCTACGCCCTCGCCAAATTTAGTTCTGTAATGTATTATGTGGCCCCTTAGGCCTCCTATTTCTTGTAGCCTCCACTTTTACGCTTCAATTATTGTGGGGTTTTAGGTTAGCTGGCTCTGTGTTGCATTATTATCCCTATTCTGCAAAAGTTTCATAAGCTGCTGTCTTTATGTTCAAAAACAAAAGCAGGGAATCTTCTTATCTCTGCCATTTGTATCTATAATGCTTTGTCGACTTACTTTACATGTTCTTGTGGAAGTTGTGACGCACATGCCCGTAAAAAGAAAGAATTTAAAATAATTACTACAATATATCCTGGTCTCTCTCACACCAACTATGAGAGAACACTTGTAATTCCCTTTAGGCCAAGACACAAATAATAGAATGTATATTTTAAATACCTAAATTACTAGTGTTGTTGCTTTCTTCCAGAAATATTCTGGTATACAAAGAAGGTGTAAACTTCCAGAAAAGAATTCAAAGTGCATAACTCGTTAAATACCAAACATACCATAAATAGTATGTGTCGCCTCACCCAACTTTCCTTTTGTGAACTCACTACAGCAAGCCTCAGCCAGTTTGAGAGCACAAACGTTCCTGAGATATTTCATCAAACTTCCTCTGCCACCACTAATTAATTTATAAAGCACACAATGCAATTACAAACATTGCTTTAGATTGTAGCTTCTGATTAATTAGAACTTACAAAAGCAGAATGTTTTCTGTATGAAACAATGAAAAAGAGGGTGGGTATTGGGTATATAGAGCGGATAGAAAGAATTTAAGTCATTATAAAATCTGTTATGCGCTGTTCTTTTAAAAGGTACAGTACATTCCAATGCATTGCCCAGTAAAAGGGAATTAAATCTTTTGAACATCTATCATTGAGCTAAATGTTTTGTTTACATTTAGGATGTAATGAACATTTAAATGAACACTCTTGGCACCATAACATCTTCATTGGAAGCGCTGGCGTATCTTAAGGGGTTAAACTGTTCACAAACAGTTTAACCCTAAAGTCTTTTCTTCAGTGCCTTTATCTCTGCTCCTGTCCTTATGCCTCAGACAGGGGTGCTATTGATTGCTCAAGAAACCAGCTGACGCTGTAAGGCAATCAGTAGATCCCCATTCATAAAAACAGCATGAGAAAAATACTTAATTTGAAAACTGCACAACTAGATGTGGATATTTTTATTTTTGTAATGTATTATGGCCTCTATTTAATACGTTTTACAAATGATTCAATACTGTTAGAAAAAAAACATTCAAATGATTCAGCAACAAAAATCCACATAGACTTTAACCCCTTAAGGACACATGACATGTGTGACATGTCATGATTCCCTTTTATTCCAGAAGTTTGGTCCTTAAGGGGTTAATGGTGGCTTCTGTAGATAAATCATTTGCAAAAATTTTCGAACAGTATTGAATCATTTGGAAAGCTTATTAACTCAAGGCCTTTGTTGGAATCTGTTAGTATAGTACCTGTATGCAGTGGAAAGATAAAGTTAGAATGGTAAGGGTAAAGTGTGTGCAGGGGAGCAGGTTTTTTAGTGTTAAAGGGACACCGTAAGCACTGTATCTGCTTCATCTCATTAAACTGGTTATAGTGTATGGAGTCCCCTGGTGCCATCATTTCTTTCAGCATTAAACAGTTTTTAATGTTGTAATGTTTTAATGCTAAACAAGAGTCCCCGGCAATCCATCCCCTCTGTGGTGCTTTGGCTAATAAGGAAGTTTTACCCTGAGCAGCAATGGTCAGCTGTGATTGGCTGAGAGTGTCAGCTGACTGCTTTTAACCTGTCAGAGCTCCAACTGATGGTATGAATGGGTATGACAACAAGGAAGTGTGTAATCTCTGCCTTAGCTACACATACAGAAGGGGCTGGACTGTGGGTGTCCAGGGACTCTTTTTTTTGTGGCAATTCAAAGAGACAAAGTGGTTATAGTGACTACAGTGTCCCTTTAAGAGAATTAAAGGTTTGAGAGAGGTTTATAATTGTGGTATGAGGGTTTTTTAAAACGATAAGTTTTAAGGTTAGAGTGTGATTAAATTTAGTATTGGGGTTTATTTTTTAAGAGTAGTTTAGGGTACAGGTATGTGGAGTTTGACGGTTTATTTGCAACCTACTCATTCTCCTATTTTTGATGGTAGAACAGCAGGAGCTGCTATATAGTGCACATAACTCAGTCCTGACCCTGCTTCTCCTTCAAGGTGTTTCCTTTCTGAGAGGCTGTTAGTGGGCAGATGGTTAGTGACACTTTCCATGTCCTGTACAACCTCATACACAGACACTGGAGGAGCAATTGTTTATGCTGCTCTGTTATTAAGTATAGGAAGATGGCTAAACCACCGAGGGCACTGCTGAAATTTATCTCACCTGCAAGACCAGCCAAACTCCAAAAAGGCAGGCACACAAGTGCTGTAAAAAGGACAGGTGCCAGTAGGCAGGTATCTACTCTGTCTAATGACAAATCACACCCTGCAGATATCAAAGTATACCTGACATACAAATAAGGGCTACCACATTCTTACCTGCTTATCACTCACATCTGACGAGTTCCTCATATATACTTACTCTTTCCACAAACATATTAAATTACTTCTGCTCTTGGGCAAAAACCATAGATGTACAAATTCTTAAAACACACGTCCAATGGCCAATTTTAAAAGTAGACAATGGACTGTGTTGGTTCAAACCCAGAAACGAGTGTAAAATCCAAAAATCGGTAAAACACCCAAAAGAGTGTTTCACTACAACTCCGTGTAATCACTAGGTTACCGAGAATCTATTGGCCCATCCCACTCTTTCCTTTTGTCATGCCATTTAGGAGCGGTATAACAATAAAATAAATTAAAAAAAAAAAAAAGACAGACAGACACAATCTAGAACCCAGTTTCATCCACAAATTAACGTGGCAACATTTTGACTAATTTCGACTATGCAAACTTAGTAAAGCCTAGACTTGACAGTCAGGCTTGACAAAAACCACAAGGTCGCAGGGTATTTAATTAATTTCTTCACAACATTTTGGGTTTACGGAGTTTATGGATATATTGGAGTGCTGTCTCCTGATGGATTTACAACTTGGACTGCAGACAGAACAGTCCACCTTTGGTACTTCCATAATCAGGTCTTTTAACAGTCAAAAAAGAGGAAGTGATAGGAGCAACAGTGGTACAGACCACATATTTGGCTTGGAGAGAATGATAGAATGATGCTTGGGAAAATTGGATGGAGGGATGAAATCTAATGAGGATAGGTTTAATTATTTATTGAAAGCTTTTTATAATATCTAGTGAGAAGATCCAGAACTACAAAATCAGATGACACCTGGAAGAACAGAACATAAAAGAATAGGAAGAGAAAATGTTTGAATTGGTTAAATTAATATTACCTGAATGTATTTACGTTGCGTTTCATCATTCAGCACATGAGCTACATGCTTGGAAAAAATCTTTTCGCGACCTGTACGGGCATGGATACCAACCATTGTAACACCAATTGGCCAGGGAGCATTCCCAATCGCCATCTGTAGGTAGGCATCGTTTGCCTAATGGAGAAAAAAAAAAAAAAGAGAGAGAGAGAGAGAGAAAGAAAAAGATTGAGAAGATTGCATTCAAGTCCTACCAGATATCAATTTTCTTCCTCTGGCTCAGTGGGAACCTCTAGGCAACTTGAAAGAGGCACTGTCTCCCTCAAAGTATGGACTACTTTCCTACACCTGATACTTCTAAACAGTGGGCAGAGCTACCGCCATCAATCGTGTTAAAGTGTCAATTGCCTAGACAGAGGCATTCACAATACTAGTAATACACAGCGAGATAATCTACCATATGATGTTATGCGCAGTTTGTGAGTTTCTTTGTGCACAAAAACTAAACTTTTTATGTTAGAGTTTTATATATATTTAAATAACTTTTGTGCTATAACTGTATTATACTATTTTGATTTCATTGCGCACTCTCTCCTGTATAAAACAGTTGCATCCAGAGAAGATCCATCGCTATCAGAGGGCCTCACTCTCTCCCTTACAGCCTGCAAAGCCAGAGCCGGTTGTTTTGGCTCTGGTTCACGTGCTTTTATTACCAAAGGAGTTTCACTAAGGGGTGTTTGCATATTTTTAAATATTTGTTTGAATTTTCTGCAGTATTTTAGTCCTATTGTTATTTTGGCTATTTTCATACAATCCATCACAATGCTCCTATTCTGTCTGTCCACCCACCCACCCAATCTCTATTAGTCCACTTAAGCCCACATTCTGTTAGTCCAACTCCTTTTTCAGTCTGTTCGCTCTCCATTCTCAGTCCACATTCAGTGTTCCCCTTAACCCCCCCATTCTGTCTCTCTTTCCTTTATTCTCATTCTGTCCCTGCCCATACACTAAAATTGGGGTGATCGATATAATGACAGGTGGAGAGTCAGACCACCCCCAACCTTCCAATTCTGTCTGTCCACCCACATTTTCAATTCTTTTCACCCCACCCCATTTTCATTCTGTCCTTCCCTGATTGTCTATATGCTCACTCACCACCACCCCCACACCTTGTAAATCTTTCCCATCATGTAGCTAGGCTGAGGCATTCATGATTTGTTTGCTTAGTTCATCTTTTCCATGTACAGCATTAGAGGTGAGTGGAGGGAGTGTAGGATAGGATAGGTCTTTGACATCCCACCCTCTCCAATCACTGCAGATAGCGCTTGAGGTTTCCCCCCAAAAGTATTAATGGACATTCCTATAAAATGTTCAAACAGAGATTTGGGGAGTGAGTTAACAAATAGTAGGAATCAAATTGGAGACTGCTTTGAAGAATCTGGCCACCAAAATAAGAGAAGCAACATGAAAGTCTGATTCAAATCCTAGTTGAAAAAAGACTCAGGATGCAAGGAATAAGAGTTGCAATTGTCAGTTGACTCTTGGCTGAAAAGAGAATATAGTTAGACCTAAGGACTTGAGTGTCTGTAGATGCAGACATATATCAAGATGTTTTTTGACAAAAGATGGTGCAAGAAGGTTCCTTTTAACAGGTTTATGAGGAGAGAAAAGCTTCTCCTGGGCCAGTTTTGCCTTGTCTCAAACTATCTTCTATAGAACTCGAGGAATCACATGAATTGGTGGAAACTCTAACTCTGCCCACAACATTATTCTTCAGTAATCCATAGAAGATGAATGTATTCCTCCTTGTTTGTTTCCGTAGTCTACTGTAGTGGTGTTCTCTGGGTGAAACTGAACATGTTGATGCAGTGTGTTTGAAATTTAAGGGAGCCATCCATACTGCTTTCAGTTCTCTGAAGTTTGCAGACTTTCTGGAGTTTCAAGCTGTTCATTGGCCCCTCTAGCCGAAAGCTGGTGGGTTTGTAGTAGTAAGAAGGTTCTCTTTTAACCTGAACAAAATGCCCCAAAACATGGGAGACCTGACCAAAGTGTAGGCTTCTGAACTGGTAATGGAAAAGCTTGCCTGAAATAGAAAATCATTTTACTTTCCTTTGGCATATTTAGATAGGAGTCTTCGAGATCTAACAAACTTGAACTCAGCAGAAAGGATGGTTTCCATACAGAAACTTTTCTTTCTTATGTGATAATTTACTTTTTTGAGATCCAAAATTGGTCTTAAGGAATCTGTTTTCTGGACTAAAAAACTTGTCTGGGGTAAGTCCATTTGAAGTAGTCTGCAGGCTGAAGTTTTTCTACAACTCTGTTTTGAACTGCTAGAAGGAAATTTTCTGACATGATTGGAAATTAAACTGTAGAACAAATGAAACCTTTTTAAGGAAGACTGTTGAGTTCTATGTGATACCCTCAGACCCATTTGTCTGTTATATCATGCCCTTTCTCAAAATAATGCAGTAGTTTTCCTCCTACTGTCTTGGGGTCAGAATTTCCATTCTTTTTCTTATAAACTTGTCTTTGTCTTTGCAATCCAAGGGCAGTCTTTGATAGTTATAATTATTATTATGTTATTTATATAGCGCCATCAAATTCCGCAGTGCTTTACAGTGGGTGGACGAACAGAAATGTAGTTGTAACCAGACAAGTTGGACACACAGGAACAGAGGGGTTGAGGGCCCTGGTCAATGAGCTTACATGCTAGCTAGAGGGAGTGGGGTAAAATGCCAACAAAAGGTAAGGATAGTATTAGACTAGTGACAATTGCAGAAGAGGAATCTGTTGGGAACTATTAACAGTTCAATTGATACACTTTTATGAAGAAGTGGGTTTTTAACAATTTTTTTAAGGAGTGGAGACTGGGTGAGCATCTAACGTAGGAGGGAAGAGAGTTGCACAGGAACGGTGCAGCCCTCGAGAAATCTCGAAGGCGAGCATCAGAGGTGGGAGTACGGACAGAAGATAGACGTAAGACTTCAGCAGATCATAAGGGCCTAGACGGGACATACTTGTGTATAAGGGAGGATAGATAGGTGGGAGCAGCATTATGTAGAGTTTTGTAAGCAAGAACCAGAATTTTAAATTGAGCTCTATATCTTATAGGAAGCCAATGCAGGGACTGACAGAAGGGTGTGGCGTGGGAGGTGCGGGTGGACAGGAAGATGAGCCTCGCCCCCACATTCATTATGGACTGTAATGGCGCAAGTTGGGAGCACGTAAGACCACGTTGAAGCTGTTTACAGTAGTCAAGGCAAGAAAGGACAGTGGAATGGACCAGCACCTTAGTCGCATCAGGCGTTAAGTAGGGGCGGATGTTCGCAATGTTTTTGAGATGGAAATGGCAGGATTTGGCGATAGACTGAACATGAGGCTTGAAGGAGAGGTCGGAGTCAAAGAGAACACCTAGGCAGTGAGCCTGCGTGGTGGGGCTGATGGTAGCACCGTTGACTTGGAGGGAGACAGACACAGGAGTAACAACACTTGAAGAAGGAAAGACCAGAATTTCAGTTTTGATTAAGTTTAGTTTAAGGAAAGCCATCCAGTTAGAAATAGCAGAGAGGCAGTCAGAGACACAAGTCAAGAGGGACAGGGAGAGATCAAGAGAGGACAGGTAGATTTGCGTGTCATCTGCATAGAAATGATAGTGGAAGCCAAAGGAGCCAATGAGTTTACCAAGGGAGGCAGTATAGATGGAGAACAATAAGGGACCAAGGACAGAACCTTTGGGGACACCAACAGAGAGGAGTTGGGGAGAAGAAGGAGAGCCAGAGAAAATAACACTGAAAGAGCACTGGGAGAGGTAGGAGGAGCACCAGGAGAGAGCAATATCTTGTAGACTGATATTGCGGAGGATGAGAAGAAGCTGTTGATGATCAACAGTGTCAAAAGCTGCAGACAGGTCAAGGAGAATTAGGATAGAGTAGTGACCACGAGATTTTGCAGCGAGTATATCATTGGATACTTTGGTCAGTGCCGTTTCCACGGAGTGCTTAGCGCGGAAACCATACTGAAGTGGGTCTAGCAGAGAGTTGGACTCAAGGAAGTCTGTCAATCTCGCATACACAATTCTTTCAAGGATCTTGGATGCAAATGGCAGTAGTGAGATAGGACGGTAGTTGGATGGGGAGTTAGGGTCAAGGTTGGGCTTCTTTAGAATTGGGGTTACAGTTGCATGTTAGAAGGGCGATGGAAATATACCAGAGGAGAGAGATTGAGAATTTTAGTGAGAGGTGGAGAAAGAGAAGAAGACAGAGTACGGATGAGATGCGAGGGAATTGGATCTAGGGAGCAGGTGGTGGGGTGGGAGGACTGGAGCAGAGCAGAAACCTCTTCCAATGTAGCGGGTGCGAATGAACATAGAACAGCAGAGGGAGTGAAGTTAGGGGAAGTATTGTAAGGGGAAGAAGATAGATGAGAGATCTCTTCCCTGATTGTAGAGATCTTGTCAGTGAAGTGGTTTGCAAAGTCTGAGGCGGTCAAGTTAGTAGGTGAAGGAGGAACAACAGGGCGAAGAAGAGAGTTAAATGTGTGAAATAGTCATTTGGGTTCGCGGGAGAGTGTGGTTATGAGGGTATTGAAGTAATTTACTTTTGCAGAGGAAAGAGCCAAGCTGTATGAGCGCAGCATAAATTTATAGTGGAGAAAGTCAGACGCACAGTGAGACTTTCTCCAACAGCGTTCAGAAGTTCTAGAGCATTTTTGGAGGTATCGAGTGTACTTGGTGTGCCAGGGTTGTTGTTGGGGGCGCCTGCGGCGTTTAAATGTAGAAAGTGCCATGAACTGATCCTGATAGTAGCCTGAACTGATCCTGTGAAAATAATCTCTGTATGTAAATCTCTTGTTCCAACATTTTCTCTTCTGGAAGTGCCTTTTTTCCTTTCTGCCATTTGTTTTAGATGATCATCCAGTTGAGAACCAAACAATCTACTTTGTTTGAACAGCACGTCACATAAGGAGTGTTTGGATGAAGTGTCTGCCTACCAACCTCTCAGCCAGAGAGCCTTTCTGACTACTGTAGAAAGTCCTGTTGATTTGGCCGCCAGTTTAAGGGCATCTGCAGTTGAGTCTGTCAAGAAATTAGACGATATCCTGATATTTTAAAGAAATCTGACAGTATCCAGATAATTACGTTTTTAAGTGAATCCAATAACTGGCGTAGTGATTTAGCTACAGATGAACCTGTAATCAATTACTTGGTGCTGCATTAGATAAAAACATTTTTCTTGAAGTAGTTTACGCTTTCTTGTCCATGGCATTTTGCAACTCACTTGAGTCTCCAATACGCAGAGTGGTTTTCTTGCCTAGCTGTGCAATAGGTACATCAATTTTCGGAAGCTCTTATTTTCTTATTCGTTAACAGAAAATATAGTTTTAGAGCATTTGGTAATAAATGTTTTCTTGGAGGGAAATTTCCACTCCTAAAGCATGATATGACTATGCTTAGTGTGAAAAAAAAGGATTTAATTTTCTTCTGTTTACCTAGATCTAAATTATCTTCCATACACAGAGAAACTTCTTCAATAAGTTTATGTAAGAATTTATCGGGAAAGGCAAAATCCTCATCAGATGAAGTATCCAAATCTTCGGAGAATGCGTTACCTGAGAAATCAGAACTTGAGTCTACAGAAATTTTTAGCTTATGTTTCTTATTTTCTGTGAGGGTCTTACATCCCCTGTAGTGGTGACAAAGGGTTTGCTGGAGACTAGAGAGGAAGACTGGAAAGAGGCAAGTTCAGCTTTTTATAACCCACCTGGCATGGTGTTTCGATCACTGCTTAGTAGACGAAGTCCACAATGCAGAAGAGCGCTGAAAGAACATAAACCAGATTCGCAGTACAGAAGGGTCAGACTGAGAATAATCAGGAAAGTCTAAAGGTCAGAACAGGCAAGCACAGGTTTAGGAGGGATGAATCAGGCAAGGGTCAATAGAGGATACAGCAGAGTAGTCACTGAAGGTCTTAACACAACAGGAGCACAGTATAACTGAGCAATGAGTACTAGTAGGAGTGGTGTTTAAACAGGGAGAAGAGGTATGTCCATTTACCGTAACTCTGCCTCCTTTTGGTTCCCCTTCTGTACCTTTAAGAAGGTGTCGCACGTGCGCCCTAGATCACCCTTGTTGCTCTGCCATGAGGGAATGGAGTTCAGAGCAGAGCTGCGTTGCTGCGCACCGCCTGAGCCTGCAGTACTGTGGCCAGTCATCGGTGGAGGCGGGCCGGCTGTTACAGGTTTGAAGAGTCCTGGCACGGCACCTCCGTGAGTAGAGATTAAAACACGGCATAGGACCATGAGGTAAGGAGGCAGAGGAGAGGGGGCCAGACACATGAGCTGATTGCAGGATGCACAAACTAGATATTTGGACTTCGATAGACTTCAGAGGAACCTTTCTCCATAGATTTCTCTGAAGTTCCAGGATTAGACATACTAGAAAGTCTAAAAACCTTACCTCTGGGTGGGTTGGAGGACTGATACGAGCACACCTACAACATAGCCGAACAGCATCTGGCTGTCAGGTAGTTGTGGCTGTATTTAAATAGTCTCCAAGGTCTTCCTATTGGTATTCAGCACCAAAGTGCAGAGATTGCACATGCACGTAGCACACCACAATTTCTAAGTGTAACACGTCGCAACCAGAAAATTTGTTCTTCTTGAAGTATCTTCCAGCGGTGCGCTTGTGCACACTCAAGCCACTTCCGGCACGTACTGGGTGGAAGCAATAAATGTGTGGAACACAGTCGCCTGGGTAGTGTTCCATGCTTGAAGAGGGAAGAGCCATGCCCACTTGCACAGCTGCACTCCAGAAGAGCTCTCCCCGGCTGCAGTTGCCTCACCTTGACCATCAAATAAAAAGTCCTACCTACCCACCCTGTCAAGGGCTGGCAGACAGATGGGGCATTGTTGATTTTAGGGACTTTTATAGTAAGACGAAGGATAAAGAGGGGATTAATTTTTTAAAGGTTTTTTTATTTTTATTTTTTACACAGTTCTGCCTGCCTATCTTTCTACAAAAAAAATGTCAATAAAATAAAAAATATATATTTGTAAAATATTAATTTGTCCTGGCCCTTCTTCCTTCCAGACTACAAACTGTGTGTGGGGGCTTGGCTTTATATTGCATATCTAAATAAAAAAAGTAAAATATTTTTATGAACTGGAACTAGCGATTGGCTTAGAGCATCAACTGACCACTCTAGCCAATCTGCAGCACCCATGCCTGACGTCAATCTGCACTTACTGACACTCCGTTTCAGAAGCAGAATACCACTGAGCGACCTGGAGATCTGGAGCTGGAGGAAGCCTTTGGGGTTAAACCATTTGAGAGCAGTTTAACCCCTTAAAGGAAAGAAAGCACCCAGGGGCTTCCTGGCATCATAGCATTTTCATTTAGATGAAGTTGTTATGGTGACCAGAATGTTCCTTTAATTTGCTTAAAGGAACCCTATAGTGTCAGGAATACAAACATGTATTCCTGACACCATAGTTGTGAAAACGCTATTTACCCTGGCTTTATGTGATAATGACTATGCCCCTTCCCTTTCATGACACTGTCAAAAAGGGACCAAGCATGGATGTCATTACAATATTGTCGTTGTCCCCCCTCCCGAAAAATTCCTGCTGTCACCCATGTATATGCAGAATTAATCACCAGTTTTTACATGCTTGAATTTAGATGAAACAATCATTGCTTAAAAAAACCCACACCTACATTATCAATATGGAGACTGAATGGCCAGACCCCAGGTGCCCAGGGATCTTACATTTGTGTCAAACAACTTGAAAGGAGTTGACGGAACTGGAGATGGCACAACCAGCCTACCAGCACCATAACTAATACAATGGGCTGTGCTTATCGTTGATATAGAAAAATTATTTGAAGATGCCCTATATTAGCCAAAACTTTGCATCGTGGTTTTCAATTCACTACAGTCTACGGTTTAATGAAAAACATCATCTTGTATATATTACTTATACACTACATGTGGTTTGGTCTTTCAAAAGACAGAAAAGCAAAATGTCTTAATTTATGCATTGGCATTTCTTGGAAGTATGTGTTACCACATAGTAACATGCAATTATTTGCTTTCCTCCTTCTCCATCATACTTCAAGGTTTAAGAAGAACAGTACCCCATTTCTCGCTATCTAAATTACACATGCTGCTTTAACTATTGCTCCTGAGCCAGAAAGACACTGGAATAGAACATGCACAGCAGAGCGTTTCCAGACATATATTTGAGATGCTAGTTTAGATTGGTTTCCGCTGCTTATTAACTCTAGCTCAGCCCATATGTCAAAACTAAATCAGAGCCAAGACATACAAAGAATGTTCTATGCTGTCTTTGATTGGTTGTAATTAGTGATAGTTCCTACTGCGGCATGAGGGTGCCAAAAACAGTTAACAGAATTAAGCAAACATTTCACTACCCTATAGGATTAAAATTTCCAGTAATTCAAAAGGAAACCATTAGTGCATAGAGGAAAAAAAACAAAAATGATTTGTGATGGACACATACAGTGTGTGTGTGTATATGTATGTATGTGTGTGTGTATATATATTTATTAAATAAATAATACTTGAATGTGGTCTATATTCTTTTAAATTAACAGGTGAAAAATGTCAAACATGTTTGAGAAATATTTGTTTGTCTGAATTTGGTCAAAACGAATGTAGTTTCAGAAATGTATCAGAACATTTGCCTAGTTGTCACATTTATTGCTTAAACAGGTTTGGTTATACGCACAAAAATAATTAATTTTTAACTGAAATTAAAATTGGTTGACAGTATTATTCTCCAAGTCAAACTGCAACTCCACCATCCCCATCTATATTTTTGCTCGCAAAATGCCCACTTGGGAAAACGTCCAATCTGATTATGCTATTGTAATATTTAACCACGGAGACGTACAAAACTAAAATATATAAATTATTACACAACACATTCTCTAAAGCAACTGTAGTTTAAGGCAGCATCTAATCAACTTAAATACAATGGGTGCAGACACTGATTACCAAATTCAACAGACAGGGATTAACCTCCTAGACTTCTAGCCCTGAATACAGAAATGATACATTCAATCTCAATACACTTTACCTTCACATATTCCCTTTGCAACACAAATTTGATGATATCCGTTATGGATTCTTTGATGTCAGCAGGAAGATTCTGTGAGAAAAAAAATATGGTCAAACTGTTAAAAATAATGCATAACAAAAAAGAAAAAAAAGAACATTACAACAATAAAATTGTCCATTTAAGATTACAAAGCACATTACCTGCATATTCTGAATGCCAAAATTTAAACACTGATTTAATTACAGGGAGTGCAGAATTATTAGGCAAGTTGTATTTTTGAGGATTAATTTTATTATTGAACAACAACCATGTTCTCAATGAACCCAAAAAACTCATTAATATCAAAGCTGAATATTTTTGGAAGTAGTTTTTAGTTTGTTTTTAGTTATAGCTATGTTAGGGGGATATCTGTGTGTGCAGGTGACTATTACTGTGCATAATTATTAGGCAACTTAACAAAAAACAAATATATACCCATTTCAATTATTTATTATTACCAGTGAAACCAATATAACATCTCAACATTCACAAATATACATTTCTGACATTCAAAAACAAAACAAAAACAAATCAGTGACCAATATAGCCACCTTTCTTTGCAAGGACACTCAAAAGCCTGCCATCCATGGATTCTGTCAGTGTTTTGATCTGTTCACCATCAACATTGCGTGCAGCAGCAACCACAGCCTCCCAGACACTGTTCAGAGAGGTGTACTGTTTTCCCTCCTTGTAAATCTCACATTTGATGATGGACCACAGGTTCTCAATGGGGTTCAGATCAGGTGAACAAGGAGGCCATGTCATTAGATTTTCTTCTTTTATACCCTTTCTTGCCAGCCACGCTGTGGAGTACTTGGACGCGTGTGATGGAGCATTGTCCTGCATGAAAATCATGTTTTTCTTGAAGGATGCAGACTTCTTCCTGTACCACTGCTTGAAGAAGGTGTCTTCCAGGAACTGGCAGTAGGACTGGGAGTTGAGCTTGACTCCATCCTCAACCCGAAAAGGCCCCACAAGCTCATCTTTGATGATACCAGCCCAAACCAGTACTCCACCTCCACCTTGCTGGCGTCTGAGTCGGACTGGAGCTCTCTGCCCTTTACCAATCCAGCCACGGGCCCATCCATCTGGCCCATCAAGACTCACTCTCATTTCATCAGTCCATAAAACCTTAGAAAAATCAGTCTTGAGATATTTCTTGGCCCAGTCTTGACGTTTCAGCTTGTGTGTCTTGTTCAGTGGTGGTCGTCTTTCAGCCTTTCTTACCTTGGCCATGTCTCTGAGTATTGCACACCTTGTGCTTTTGGGCACTCCAGTGATGTTGCAGCTCTGAAATATGGCCAAACTGGTGGCAAGTGGCATCGTGGCAGCTGCACGCTTGACTTTTCTCAGTTCATGGGCAGTTATTTTGCACCTTGGTTTTTCCACACGCTTCTTGCGACCCTGTTGACTATTTTGAATGAAACGCTTGATTGTTCGATGATCACGCTTCAGAAGCTTTGCAATTTTAAGAGTGCTGCATCCCTCTGCAAGATATCTCACTATTTTTGACTTTTCTGAGCCTGTCAAGTCCTTCTTTTGACCCATTTTGCCAAAGGAAAGGAAGTTGCCTAATAATTATGCACACCTGATATAGGGTGTTGATGTCATTAGACCACACCCCTTCTCATTACAGAGATGCACATCACCTAATATGCTTAATTGGTAGTAGGCTTTCGAGCCTATACAGCTTGGAGTAAGACAACATGCATAAAGAGGATGATGTGGTCAAAATACTCATTTGCCTAATAATTCTGCACTCCCTGTATTTCAAGAGGCACAGTGGGAACAATAGTTGTTAAAACGGCACGGTCAACCCTCCCCGAAAAATTTGCATTTCGTAAAGATTGAATCTTTATGAAATACTCACATTGACTGTGTTGGAATTTCACCAAAATTCCAACCCAGTCAAGAGATTTACTGAGACAAAGTAGGGACCATCGTTTAGATGTGTCAAAAGACCCGATTCTGGGTCGGGATGTTGCAGTGTTCCAATAAACTTGCCTGAAGCTATTGGTGTGCCTGCACCTTTTCTCTGTAAATTCGTCCCAGTCATCACCAGCAATGGCTGCAGGGAATTGTCTGTCTATAGAGGAACCTGCGCTCTCTCTGTATCATCCATAGACCTCAAAGCTGTACTCTTGCACGTGAGCGAGAGAGCAACAGTGACTCGGCTCCTGCCGCTTAAGCTGAAGAGGACCCATAAAGAAAAGATGGCAGCACCCATAAGGGTCAGGTTTAGATAAGTAAAACTCACCTTTACCTGTCCCCCGTCGGCAATGTTACCATGGGGGGTGTTTGCAGAATTCACAAAGTCCCCAGACGGTGACAGTGTTAAGATTAAATATGGTGCACAATTTACTTATTTCTGCACATGGTAAACTGGCATTCACAGATAACATGGAGCACGCCATACAGGGTGCTATTTTTGAAAAAAAAAAGTTTTTTTTGTCAAACTTCAAGCTTAGGTTAGATAAGACGAAAACTGTCTGGTATAAAACTAGCATTATAGATCGATTAAGAAGTATAGCACATATGAGACATGCAATGGTGTCAGACATATAACTACATGAAAACAAAGCATTATATTGGCACCAATGGCTAGTGGAGTAGAGTATACAGACTTATAAGTGAACAAGCAAGAATAAGATTAACCAGTAAACTTAAATGTGCCACTGGGTACTATGACCACAGAAAAAACAGGATTACACTGTTGCCCAATGCATATGCAGATACATATTTAAATTAGACAAAACAAAACTCTGCTATAGAAATTAATGTTGCACATCAGCCTATTCACTACACACAGCAGGCTCTCTTGCGGTAAGGTATGAGTCCCAGAGCCCTGCAGCAATCAAAGTTGCTCCGCCAGGCCCACACTTCAAGATGATCAAATGCGCCCAATCCAACATGTCCAGCCTCGCCCGGTGACTGCAACAGGATCCCAGATTCTCTTTCTGGAGCGTACTTGTTCTTAAGTTCTTTTTATTTATTTAATTTTTCTTCTTTTTTTTTTTTGTCAAAGAAACAAACAAATAGAGGGGGGACGGGTACAGAAAAAAGGCAGGGAGGGAGGGGAAGGTGCAGCAGACAAATAGTACATAGTATTTTGTGGGTATCACCTACTGCGGTATTGATTCTAGGAAGAGACCTTCCAACATTTCTGACAAGAAAGGTGGCAATGGCTTCCTTTTATACATACATTGTTATGACATGGATAGCGTATATTGTACATTAGTGGTACTCTGGTGTACAGAGTGGACCGATCTCCATGTGTCCCAGGCGTTCCATGCTGCAACGGTTGTCTGGGATGAGGGAGACAGTTTACTAAAGTTACGTTCATAAGTATGTTAGTTTTCTATGTCCGAGGTTAGCATAGACAGACATAGACGGGCATTGTGTGGACTTCCATGCTCTGGCTATTAATTTATGGGCTGACAGTAGCATATGGTAAATGAGTTTTCGTTTAAATTTGGGTATCCGTTACGGGAGAAGCATAGGTACATAGATCTGTGGGTTAAGGGGTATTTTGAGTTCGGTCGTGTTTTCAAGGAGGTTTTGGACAGATATCCAAAAAGGGATGGACATTGCCACCATATGTGGTGAACTGTCCCTTCTTCTAGTCCACATCTCCAACAGGTGGTGGGGGCCCTATCTGGGCAGATTTTATGGAGATGTGTCGGTACCATGTACCACCTATACATTACTTTTCTCTGTTGTTCCAACAGGGTGGCGGATTTAATCAGACAGCCGGTGTCCAGAAACAGAGCATTCCATTGTTGCGGAGGAATGTCTAGTCCCAAATCCGTGTTCCATTGCTGTGCTATTCTCATTTTGGGGAATGGTAGGTGATCCACAATCCTTTTGTAACACATGGAGATGGGCTTACAAGTAGGTGGTAATTGCCCATTAATACAAATTTTTTCCCAGAGTGTAATGCTCTGTTCCTTGTGCTCAGGGTGTGGGTTAGCAGGCAGTGTCTTATTTAGGAATGATTTCAATTGCATATATGAAAATTGTGAGGCCTGCAATAACTCATGTGTGTCTCTTAGGTATGGAATATCTAATAGTTTCCCTCAAGGATGAATATGGTGTAAGTGTGTCAGCTTCTTATCTTGCCATGGTTTGGTATGAAAGGTAGGTATGCAATACGGGAGGTCTGCTATTGGAGTAGCTGGTGAGATAGGGGTCTGGGAGCTAAGTGCGGATCTGTGTATGTCCCACATCTGCAGGCTTAGTGCTATTAGGTTAGATGATGTGGGCAGGGGTGATCTATGCAGTTTAGGCAGCCACATTAAGCCTATGATAGTAGGCTTTTATGTCAGGGATCCCCAGGCCACCCGCTTTTCATTAGCTACTCTTGGTCTGGATCCTGTCCATATAAAGCTATTTGTGTCTCTTTGGACCATTTTGAAAAACATGTTCGGGACCGTAATAGGTAGGGTACAGAACATATATTGCAATTTGGGCAGGATGGTCATCTTGAATGCCACAATTCCGTCCATGTCAGGTATAACGGTGCCAAGCGCTTGAGATTTTGTTTGCACTCATTCTAAACCCTTATATGGTTCCCTGTATATAATTCCGTTGCATTTTTGGTTAAGAGTAGGCCTACGTAAGGTTATCTTTCCTCCAGTCAAAGGGATATTGTTCACGGAGGATAGACACGACAGCCTGCTAGGGTGATCCCTTATTGCAGCGAGCAGGGGCTCCAATGCCAGCACATATAGTAGGTGGGACAGTGGGCACCCTTGTCTAGTCCAGTTTGTGATCTTGAAGGGTTCAGAGAGGAACCCAGACTGCATGACTCGAGTCATGGGAGCAGAGTACAGGGCAAATATTTGTGTTACGACCTGCTGGGAAATCCATATTTGGTCATGGTGTGTTTCAGGAAGGGCCAACCAAGGCGGTCAAACGCCTTTTCTTCATCTAGTGCTAGGAGTAGACCCCCTCGGCTGGATCCCTGGAGCTGCTCATATATAAGTGAATGTTTATGGGTATTATCTGATCCCTGTCTCCCCCTAACAAACCGTGTTTGATCACTAGCTAAGAGGTTTGGTAGTACTGGGCTCAGTCTATTCGCCAAGATTTTCGCATATAATTTCTCGTCAGTATTTAGGAGGAGATCAGACAGAATTCTTACAGTCATCAGCGGATTTATCAGGTTTGGGAATTGTAATAATTGTGGCTAGGAGCATATGCTGGTGGTGGCCTCAAGGTATACCTTCAGCAAATGGGGAGCTAGTACTTCTGCATAGGTCTTATAATAGGCGTTCGTGAGGTCATCTGCTCCTGGGGACTTGGCTGGGGGTAAATCTTTAATAGCAGCTAGAACCTCTTCGAGTGTTATAGGGTGTTGGAGCTCCTCTACCTGGGTTCAGGTAAGCTGTGGTAAATGGACTTGGGACAGATATTGAGAGATACTCTCATCATCTGGGTTGTGTGTATTTTCATTCGGGCGTAAGTTATATAGTTTAGAATCGAAGTGTGCGAATACGTGGCTTGTCGTTCTTCGGTTCTTGTGGTCCATCATATCTTAGCCCAGAATTATGACCAGGGTAATGAGAAGGCCTGGTTGAGCCACACCTCCAGAAAGACCTGTAGCAATGGGGCATGAGGAAGTGCAGGCTTGTAAGCGGCAGCCATCTTGTGAGTAGTGGGGACCACGATACACCCCACCAGTCCAGAGGGACGATTTAAAAAAAAAAAAATTCTTTATTTATGCATCGACAGAGTAGCAGCAATACAATATCGTACAGTTTGTGCAAAAGCCAAGTGACCTCACCCGTGTCGCCTCCAATCCGTTGCCCTGTCTCTGCCTCTTTACGGCCCTAATGGTACATATTTACGAGCTTATAGCATTTGATGTTGTCTTAGCAATGCCTATGTCAGTTTGCCCCTAGGCCATCTTGCTCTGGTTCTGCGTATGCTGATCTGAAAGGTTTGTCTCCGCTGGTGACCGCCCTGCCCCGTCAGAACACTTGTCCACTATGGGACAGGGTAGAAAAGATAGAGCATGTTCAATAATCTTTGCTCTGGTTTAGCTAGTTCCTCTGTAGGGTTTGGACAGGAGGCAGGCACATGGATCTAGTGTTAGCAGTCTCTGTAGTATTCGTGAGCTCAGATCTACCACTTCATGCCAGAAATCCCCGACTTTGGGACAGTGCCACCACATATGTATATAGCTACCTTTCTCTCCACATAGGTGCTAGCAAGTGTTCGTCCTTTTTTTCATGTGGCATTGTTTGACAGGGGTCGTGTACCACCTAAAGAGCGTTTTTTATGCCTGTTCCTGTAGGGAGGTACATATTATTTTAGTATTTATATAGCGCCATCAGATTCTGTAGCGCTGTACAATGGATGTCTTTGCACAGGCCTCCCAGATGTCTTACCAGTCAGTTCCCTCCAACGTTTATCCTAAATAAAGCAATTTTTTTTCAAAAAAGGTCAGTCTGTTTGCTACTACATTTCTAACCCCGGCGGCCCGTGCAAAGTCCCTGAGCTGTACATATCTGAAGAAATCGCGGGTGCCTAAGGGGGCAAGCGATCTCATGTATTCATATGTTACTACCTCGTCGTTAACGTATAGATGTACATAACTTTGTACTCCCGCGGCCTCAATTCCCTTGAAGTCCCTGGCAGGAACACTCTGTTTCTTAGTACCGGGTCATGAGCGAGGGAGTATTGGTAAGACTATATTTCTGTGCCACTTGATCCCAAATGCTAATGGAGTTAAGAATCGAGGGACAGGTTGTCCTGAGGATAACTCTGTGTTCCCAGGGAGTCCACATGTAGAATTGTGGTAGGTAGGCGCCAGTTAGGAGTGATTCAATGTCCACCCACGTTCTTTGCTCCAAGGGGCAGTGCCAATGTGCAATTTGGGCTAATTGTGCTGCAAGATATTAAAAATATCCCTGCCCACCCCTCCATTTTGGCACAAAGTATGGTGCGGGCTATTCTGGGTCCTTTCCTTTGCCAAATAAATGTATCTATAGCTCTCTGCATGTCAGCGAGGTCTCCCCTCATGACCTGTACTGGTATAGATTGGAAGAGGAACAGCTGTCTGGGCAGGACATTCACCTTAACTAAATGTAGCCGCCCCAGCCATGTTATGGGTTTATCTGTCCATTTTTCTAGGTCGTTCTTCAATGTTATGAAGAGTGGAGTGTAATTGTACCTCAATATCACGTTGGTGTCTTCTGTAAGTTGTACTCCTAGGTATGTGAGTGCGTCTGCGCTAGTTTTGATGTGGTGGATCTGTCTGATGAGCGTCCCTTCCTGGTCGGCATGTGAAAGGACATTGCTATCGACTTGGTGAGATTTACCTTGTATTTCGAGATGTCACCATAGTCGTGTAGAAGTGTTTCTAATCTGGCCATAGAGTGTATTGGGTCGGTAATCGTCAGTGACACGTCGTTGGCATATGCCGCCATTTTGAATTCCTGATTCATGATCTGTACCCCCTGTATTTGTGAAGGAATGTAGTAGCCGCTCTAGGTAGATCGCAAAGAGGAGTGGTGACAGGGGACACCCTTGTAGCGTCCCGTTGCTCAACCAGAAAGGGGATTTCAGGGCCCCTGTTATGATGGTCTGTGCTTTTAGATCTGTGTATAAGGCCTTGATGGCGGTTATAAATTACTCAGGGAATCCCTGGGAGCGGTCATTGGACTCTATCAAAATCCTTCTAGAGGGGGTTTGATTCTGTCACGTACCAGACCAGGTCTACTTCCTCTTGGGAGATGGGTGCTTTCAGTAGGTCTGCCTTCCTCTCAGTCACCCTAGGCATGTCTATGTTTGCCAAGAATGAGTTGAGGCTCTCCTGATACAACATTTTGGGGGGAGTTACATAGTTACTTAGCTGAAAAGAAACTTGTGTCCATGAAGTTCAGCCTTCCTCACATATGTTTTTGCTGTTGATCCAAAAGAAGGCAAAAAACCCAGTCTAAAGCGCTTCCAATTTTGCAACAAACTAGGAAAAAATTACTTCTTGACCCCAAAATGGCAGTCATATCTCCTTGGATCAAGCAGCTATTACCCCACTAATTAGAAATTAAATCCCTGGGGGCGTGGCTTGACCGGGAATCAAGCTGGACGTGTTTGTCTAGAGCTCCTCACCGGCCTTCTAGCCAAAAGCACGCTCCCCATACAGGGTCAGAGGCTTTACCACCACGAGACAGCACTACCTCAGAGAGCTCACATAACCTATCACTATTGACGGCCGTCAAGACCTACCTAGCTCGGGAAATCGAGCGCAGCTCCAGAGCAGTGTCAGCAGAGATCCACTCACTAGGCACAAGAACAGCAGCCCTGGAATAACGCATGGAAACCACCTCAGTTGCACACAATGCTGTAGCAGACCATGTCACCCAGATCACCTCCCGGCTGGAAGCAACCGAAGCGGCCTTAGAGGACTTGGTGAACAGGTCACGCTGCAATAACCGCCGTATACACGGCTTACCTGAGCAACAAAAGAGGCAGTGCTTAAGAGGTCCCGCGACGGCCCGGTGAAATTCAACGGTCGAGACATCACCTTCTTCCAAGATCTCGTCCCCATCACTCTCCAACGCAGGAGGGAGTGGAAACCAGTGAACTTCTCAGAGCCAACACTGTGCAATACGCTTGGGGCCATCCGTTCAAGCTCCTTGTATTCAAGAACGGAAGGTCCAAAATCCTCCTACCCTGCGCCAGCCCAACACGCTTTCTTCAAGCCCTGGGCATAAAAGCGCCGGAGAACCTCACCCTGCCGACTAATACAGCTACAGCCTTGCCGACCTTGCCAAGAGATTGGTACTCAGCCACAGAGTGACAACGAGAAACCACCGGTTCACGCCATCCGACTTCCTCACCGACACCTGCTTCCACCCCACATGCCCGGACCCATGCATAGATCCAGTGTGTGGCAATAAGGTACAGGGGAGTTACTCTAAAGCCCTCGGAAATTGCTCTGTACTGGGGAGGGGGCACCCGGACTCCTCATGAAACTTTACAAAAGCCCTGATAACAGAAATTGATTCCATAGCGTGGTCCGACCACGCGGACGTCGCAATATACTTTAGCGGACTGCACACCCCCACCCCATGGACATGGAGGTTGACCACCTCTCTCCTGAAAGACCCAGGGGTTATAGACAACATTCGCACGCAGATAACCACCTATTTTTCGGAAAACCTAACATCAGATGTACCTATGACGACAGTACGGACAGCACACAAAGCCGTGATACGGGGTTCCCTTATCAAAATAGCAACGCATAAAAAGAAACTTAAACCCAACAACTCACCCACCGACTCCTCCATCCGGGAGCATCTCATCCATGACACAGCCCACTCATTAATATGGTCCAAGAGGACATATTACGATAAATCCAACAAAATGGATAAGTTACTGGCCCGTACGCTGCGGCCTACACCACGTCACCACACATAACCTCTATCAAAGCTCCAGACGGTACGCTAAAAACCTCCCCAAGCTACATAGTTCAGGTATTTACATCCTTTTTAAAAACATTATATAATCACTCTCCCCTAAACACACCAGATGGCATTCCACTCCTGACTATAACTGAGTTCCTTACTCGCTTGAAGTTACCCAAATTGTACACGACAGCCATAACAGATCTGTCTGCAACTATCTCCATAGACTAAATAAATGCGGCCATCTCAACCCTAAAGAGTAACACAGCCCCAGGTCCGGACGGTTTTGAAGGGAGCTACTATAAAGTATTTTGCGAAGAATTGCTTCCACACCTGGAGACCCTCTTCCGAGACACAATGACTGGGAGTACCCCCGATCGGGACATGACGCAAGCCAACATAGGCCTAATCCCAAAACCGGTTAGAGACCAAACTTTACCAGAAGCATACCGACCCATTTCCCTCATTAATCATGACGGCAAACTCTTCGCATAACACTCGCCGAGAGACTAAACCCATTTTAAAACGCACTTAATCCACACATACCAAGTAGGTTTTATACCAGGCAGACGGCTCTTCGAAAACATTCACCGCAATATAGATGTAATATGGAAATTGGCGTCATTGAGAACACCGTCGCTAGCACTTTCCCTTGACGTGGAAAAGCCTTTGACCGCGTAAAATGGCCCTGCATGTTTGTACTACTACAATTCCTGGGATTTCCCCCCTTTATATCACCGCAGTTCAAACGTTATACACCGTCACGGCACACGTTAAAATCTCAGGAGCAGTCTGCCCCTCTTTCGCTATAGGAAGTGGTACCTGACAGGGATGCCCTCTCTCCCCCTTACTTTTGGTCCTGACCCTCGAGCCCTGCTACAGGCGATAAGAGAACATCCCTTGATCTATGGTGTGAGGGTGGGAGACCAGGAATTCCTGGTCTCCGGATATTACGATGACATCCTTCTCACCTTAACTGACCCAGTCACATCCATCCGAGCATTGATCCCACTCCACAACAACATATAGCACTATCTCTGGATATAAAGGCAAATCTAGTGCGCTCCCCATAACCCTCCAAGCGACGGACATCACCCAAATTAGAACAGACTACCACATAAATATCTCACCTACATCTCTCATATACCTAGGTATCAAACTACCAGCGGACCCCTCTCAATTACATCGATTGAATTACACAACCATGATCAGCGCACTCATATCGGATATGGAAACCTGGGCAGACAAACCCCTTTCCTGGATCGGAAGAATACATTCCGTAAAAATGAACATCCTCCCGCACATTTTATTCCTGTTCCAAGCCCTACCTCTCCCCATCTCGAGACAAGATCTGGTCCCCCTACAGAGGGCCATAGACCAGTTCATTTGGCAGGATAAAAAACATAGAGAATCTCGTAACATACTTTATCGACCCAAACCAAGAGGAGGACTGGGACTACCTCACTTACACTTTTACTACCAAGCCACCCAAATTGCACAAATAGCCCTCTGGCACTCCCAATTTGGCCAGTGTGATCGTCGCTGGACCTACTGGAACGCCTGTTGTCCGCCATCTTGAGTGAGTCGTCCGTTCTCTCTGCCCCTGTGGCTTCATCTTGAGCCCTGACTACTCCAGGGCAGCCTCCCAAGAGTGGATCGGGATCACCCCCACCGGTCCAGGGGAGAGAGGGGGGGTAATGAGCTTGTGCACACTGCTGGGATAGGAGAGCGGCCATCTCTCCCACCCGGTGCGCACCAAGCCGCAAGGTCCAGCAGGAAATAAGTACGTTCCCATCACGTTGCTGACTATAAAACTGCATGGCCCCTGGCATGAGGACAGAGTTAGTCGCAAATGTCTTCAACGATAGCCCTGCAATAGGCTTAAATGGTAAGGATGGTGCGGGAGCTCGTGCAAAACAACTCTCCCCACCCCAGCTAGTTCTTGAGTGAAATCTCTGGAAATCTGCCCCCTTTGTAAGTGGATAAAGGGGGGCAGGCCTGGCACCTAAATCATGTTTTTAACACAGTATGGTCCGGAATATACATTTGTATTCCTGATCTAATAGTGTTCCTTTAACAATAAAAACTGTTTAAAATGTTGCCATATAGCTCATATTCCTCCTTCTGCTCCATAACAAATGTCCACTGATTTTCCATTCCACACTGGATGACTTGCAAATATTTGGTTTGTCCAATGTACAGTGGTGTGGAGCATGTTGGCAATTTGTAAGTTTAATGAAAATCCTAAATAACCAGCCTTTCATTTTCATTTAAGATGTTCAAGTACAGTAGTTGTGCTTAGTTACTCAAAACTGTGATCTCTCTTTTTCTGAGCAGGGCTAATAACGTTTGGTATCTCTTCTTTATATATTCACAGTAGAATTATACAAAGCACAGAAGTGGAGACTATATTGGTGAACTAGCAGAGAGTGCCATTTTAAAACAAATTGGAGCCCTGGGATACCAAATTATACTACTGTCCTGCTTGACAGCCTCAAACCATCTCCTGGTCACCAACTTAACATAGGTACTGAGTTAAAGTAAGGGGTTAAGGTAAAAAACTGCACTTTAAGCAGAAAACTATTTAGTCTTTTTTTGGTTTTCTCTGCATCATTTCATTTTACAACCCAAATAACAAAATGCCTATGGTTGTTGCGCAGTATATACAGAAATGGAAAATGTGTCTAAGTTACGACTTATTCAAGGCTTCATACAAAACACTGTTTGCCCTATTTTACTGAATACCATGCATAGGATTGTGGTAAATATCTGGTGACAAAAGAAAATCTCGTTTACAGAAGTTGAATTTCTACCTGCTATGAAATTGCAATAATTCATTAGACGTCAACACTGGTTAAAAAAAGGTAAATGGAATGATGTAAATCGAAGAATCTGTGACTGCAGGTAGGAGGTTGTATGAGGAAATGATTTAGACAAGAGATGCTTCAACAAAGATGCCAGGTGACACAAAATCTTTGTTGAAGTATCTAGCTTGACAACAATTCCATTGGGGATCGAAACATTGTTTTTGCAGTGTTTTTCCAATAAATCAGCTGCTTTATTAAGACCCTAAGTGCCTGGATTACATTGTTTTCACAAAATCTTTGTGAATTTACGTTTTCTCCTGTATTCTTTACAATGTGCACACTGGATCTTACCTTAAATGGCATCAAAACCTCATTTTGCCATGAAATAAAGTGGTTAGTGTTTGAGACAAATATCCAACAGAATATTGATTACTGTTTTTTACCTAAAATTTAGAACATATTAGTCACCTCTGATGTCTGAACTACAGTTCTAGGATGCTTAGAGGCAGTTTGAGTCTGACTGAGCATGAATGGAAATTTAATTCACAAATATCTGCATGCCAAGGTAATCCATGGCTGACCTAGAATGTAAAAATGTGAAAGGAAGGCCTTGGTCATATGAACTGTAGAAGGGTGTGAGAGCTCCTTTACATTACAGGCTGCGGAAAGCTGTGTAACCATGTGAATACCTTTTTCCGTAGTTTCCGGAACAATGGTTTCAGGTAGGATTCAGTTTGTTTCTGGGTGGCACTTGCTAGTTTACCATGCACACTACGTTTCACGTAATCTTCTCTTGCATTCAGGTCCTTAGCCCATACACCTAGAAGGAACTAAATGGAAATAAGGATTTTAAGCAACAGGCCACCTAGTGGGCAGATCAGAAAGTGTGGTTTTCAGACAATGGTCAGACATGAGTATTACCACTGCTACTTTAAAAACAATGATGAGAAGCATTTTTATAGTTGGCAGAAAAAACTTGTATTAGTAAAAACTGCAAAACAAGATGCATCAATGGATCAACAGGCACAATAAATTATACACCTTTAAAAGCATGCAATATAAAACAGACAAAATGGCAGTCTGGGCTGGTTCCAATCACTGAAGAAAAATGTATCATGTAGTAAGGATATTGACCAAGGGACAGATCTGGGTGTCTCCTACCAACTAAAACCATAAGTTGGGGAAGGCCTATTAATATATCTCCTAGTCAAAAAAGAGGTCACCTAGTTGTACTAGATAAACATTGGATAACCCTAATTACTAAAATTAGTAAAAGGAATGAAGACAATATCCAAGGCGTTCATTCCAAATGGAAGTGAATGTCTAGGAATAGGTACAACTTGGGTTAAATAAGTAGCCTACATGCCAAGAAATATAGTAAAAAACCTTTATTAGTCCATAATGCATAGAGCTACTATCCACAGTGAAACGGCCCCAAACAGGAACAGAGTATATATGTTAGGTGTAGGAAAACACCATAGGGTGCAGACAGGCATTCCACTATAGATGGAATATCTTGCTATTAAGAAGAATCAATAAGTGGTGATAAGGAAAGGGGTCAAAATTTCTACACAGAGAGGAGGTGAAAAAACAAAACCCTAGATGTCTACTAATTGAAGATTAATCAGGATCAAAGCAGAAGGGAGGTATCTCCAGGCTATTGTAGCGACCACTATTCCATTCCCACCATACCCCACAGCCAGTAAACTAGCATCTGTAGCTAATACCTCAGCACCTCACAAAGCTAGTACCTACCTGAACCAAAGACATATATATATATATATATATATATATATGTATATATGTGTGTGTGTGTGTGTGTGTAACTCCAACAACCTAACAAGTGCATTTGCACTTATTTTAGTATGCACTTTTGCACTTGTTAGGTAGCACCTTTTTTAGTTTGTGTTGAAGTTACCGATATATTAGGGTCCTTGGTTTAGGTAGGCACTAGCTTTGTGCGGTGCTGAGGTATTAGGGACAGATGCTAGTTTAAAATATATGACATGCCCTTTTCAAACGTGGAAATTTGATGAATTGATTTGCTGGGCCTATGACCCTTTTGAGACAGTATGGCACCCTAGAAAAGAAAACAACTCAATTATGGCATTCCATTTTCAAAAGTAGGCAGCCCAGGTATTCTAACTGGGGTATTTTGAGTTGTGGAATGTACCCACGTTATAATGACCTTAGAGTGGCTGGGCTTAACAGTAACAACGCAAAATCAGAGAATCCAAAAGTCAATGTTGTCGCTATAACAAGCACTTAAAGGGTTAATCCAATCATTATAACCACTAACAACCTGCTGTAGTGGTTATGAAGCCCGATGTTCCCTGCCCTGGATCCCAGGTAATGGAGAAAACCATTTAGCAACAAAATGCCGCTTTAACTGGGTCCCTGCCGGGCTCCAAGGTTGCCTGCTGATGACATGCTTCCAGCTACTACAGAGCTGCAGAAGCCTCATCTGTCACCATTGTTTGGCTAAGTGTAGTCAGCTGACGCTTGAGTGTCAAGGGACTACTATTATTTAATGACTCACATTATGTGCAATAAAAAATACACAGAATTGACACTAGCCAACTCGGAACTCCATTCAGTGTTTCACAGAGAAACGCTGCACTTAGACACTTCACGCATCTTCAAAACTTCACAAGCTAGCCCTTCATTGTGGCATAAAGATGTTGTGTCTCTACAGTTTTTGTCTTCAAAAATGCCCAGGTAGTACATTCACATAATGTCACTGTGTAACAGTTTATTCCATAGAGTGAGCACTTTGATGGGAAATATTGCTAAAAAACAAAAACACTATCATAGTTCAAATGTCATCAGTGATTTATCTATACATATGTTCTGGTCAGGTGTGTGATATATATCTCATAATCCCTGGAAAAAGAGTAGCAAGGATCGGGTGCTTGTGACAGTTACTAGGGTCAGTTGCCAATACGTTTTCAGCTCTATCAGGTCAGTGCAGTGCCAGGTGTTTTTTTTAGGTTGGTGTAAACAATGATTAGCTGACAGATACTGGCTGGTTTTAGTAGCCGTATGTTCAAACAAGATGCCGGTCATAAAAAAAGTTTGGAATATTTTATTGGCTCACAAACTTCAATGCTTATTGTAATGCCAAGAGTTGCATAAATGGGGATATTTCAGGGGTGGTTACATTTGTTGGAATCCAATTTGCATCAGACATTGATTCCATTCCATTCCATATAACTTCTTGCAGATGGTGGTAGTATGGGAGAATCATCACTAGAAGCCCCACTCTTTCATTATCAGAGGCTGTAATAGTGTCACTATCAATTAGATCAAATGTGTTACTTTCTGATTACATTGTTATATACATTGATCAGCCACAACATTTAAATTATCTGCCTAATATTGTGGAGGTCCCCTTTCGTGCTGCCAAAAAAAGCTTTGATTTGTCAAAGCATGGACTCCACAAAACCTCTGAAAACGTACTGTGGTATCAAGAACTAAGACATTGGCTGCAGATCAGTCAAGTCATGCAATTTGTGATGTAGGGCCACCGTGGATCAGATTTGTTGTTTCAGAACATCACACAGGTGCTCAATTGGATTGAGATCTGGGAAATTTGCAGGTCAAGGTAGGACCTTGAACTCTTTGTCATATTCCTGAACAATGTTTACAGTGTCAGGGTGCATTATCAAGCTGAAAGAGGCTACTGCCATCAGGGAACACCATTGCCATGAAGGGGTTATGTGGTCTGCAACAATCTCTAGGTAGACGGTACGTGCCAAAATAGTATCCACGTGAATAACAGGACCCAAGATACAGGGCATAACACTGCCTCCACCAGCCTGCCTTCTTCCCGTAGGGCATTCTGCTGCCACATCTCCTCGAGGTAAACATGCTGATCCAAAAGAAGGCAAAAAAAAAAAAAAAAAACAGTTTGAAGCACTTTCACATTTTGGAAAACAAGCTTTTCTAACCCCAGAATGACAGTCAGATCTCTCCTTGAAAAATTAACACGTTAAGATGGAGTAAGCCTCTTCCACAGTATCATAATGAATCATGATGCAAAAGGAGACTTTTTTTCTCTCCCCCAAAAAATAAAAAAAAATGAAAAAAAATAAAAGAAACCTGACTCACCCCAAAAAAAACATAACTGTAATATTGTACTGATTACACTGATCAGTTTGAAATCATTGGCTATGACACTGTGATTGGGGTGACTGGCTGTCACGAGACTCCGAATGCGGCAAATTAATCCTGGGGGACTGCCTTGGTTGCCAGACAATACCCCAAGATGGATCATGCCTGGTAAGTATGCAGTGGGGGGAAGGGGACACGATTGTTAGAATGTGCCATGCCATGCTAAGGTCCTAAAGCCCACTTGGCATGTCCCATTGTTGTAAAGGGGTTAAATAAAATTGGTTTTCAAAGTAAATAAAATCTGATATTTGCCAGGATTCTGAATTAGTAGAATAACAATGCCATACCTTTAGCACTTTGTTTATAATATCCATATCATTATTGTCATCACCTTGTCCAAGACACTCTCCCAAAGCCTGCAATAGAAAGTTATATATTAGTAAAACGAAACTGAAACATGAAAAAATGGACATGCAGGAAATAAACAAGATTTTAACAGTAACGGACTGAGTATAAACTTGGATGTATATTTACTAAACAGAAAACTGTAGTGATTAAAAATCAGATTTCAAAATTTAAGCAAAAATAGCCAACTTGTAAAATGTCTCCATGTAATTTATAGCCACATTCCAGCTATTTTTGTCTAAAGTTTGTCATTTTGTTTCTAGTTCATTATAATTCACTGCTTAATGAATAAATCCTTCTGGACCAGCCCATGCAATTTGAGGTAATTTATTCAGAATTGAGAGAAAAAAGGGGAAGCGTACTCCATCTCAAGGTGTGATATGCAGCATTAACAGCAACATTTCCTTGTACTCCACATATATTACATACAAGTCAATACAGACTTTAATGTTACTTGCAATAAGCAAACCTCAGTTCAGTAGATCATACTCCTATCACACCTAGTGCCGAGTCTAAATTATGTGCAAGAGAACAAGGGGATCACAGAAGCTGTCCCTGCTATTAAAGCATGCAGAGACAGCCTGGTCATTTGCAGATCATTGGGGTACAGCAGCACCGGGGTCAAATTATTTTAGGTGGTGTATACAAGGAAGGCAAATTCTTTTTAGGAGGTGATATATACAAGGAAGGCATTGGAAAGATGCGAAGCTTGTCTAAGCATCAAAGCAGAAAAGGCAGCAGTGGGCAAGAGTTGTGACTGTCACAGAAGCACAGAAAAATAGCTAGCCTGCTTGCAGTATTTCATGGCTGATTACGGAAGAATAATGAGCACCAGGTCCAATAACCGCATCGCCATGTCAATCTAAGATTCATTTATGATAAAGACCAGCAAATACACCCATTTCCAAAAATTGATTATATATATTTTTTTAGCTGAGCAAGCTTTGTGTTAAATGAATTAGTGGAGACTGGGTAAAAGTCTTACGAAGAAGGGAAGGGAGTTCCACATTAACCTGTGTAGTTCTAAGACTAACTTTTGTGCCAGCTGGAAGAGTTAAACAGCAGAATGAATGCACAGTCTGGTTCAGATCACACATTGTGGTTATATTAGAAAGCTGTTCATTTTAAACACCTGTTCCAGCCATTCTGGACTCCATTCAAAGTACACTTTCCAGATGTTGATGGAAAATGTGCTGTGAAGTCAGTTCCCTCCAAGACTGATTTTTAAGTCCCATCATATCACAGCATCTCTGCAAAGTGGGAACTAAAATGGGTTAATGTGTTTACATTTAAATTGAGATATGCCAGATATAATACTGTAAATAGAGGCTAAATAAGAGTACAAAAATAAATCAAACAGGAGTTTTAGTGAGATGTTAATTAAAAATACTCAATAGCTTTACATCTAATGGAAGTGGGTTCTGTTTAAAAGATGAAATATAAGATTCATATATGTAACATTTACATTCAGCGTTATTCTCTCAACCCAAAAAAAACAAAAACTGAAAAGTAAATGGCACATTTAGGATACAATGGCCAAAATCTACAGCGGGCTTGTTTTAGATTATAAATTGCAATTTCATTTTATTTCCATTTAATTCTCCACAATTACCAGTGAGCAAGCATGATACATTTTAGGAATAAGCCTTATGACATTGCTTAAGAACATTTAGTGATGTATATTGACATATAATGCCTATATTATGTACACTTACATCGTTGGTACCCCCATATAGCATGAATAGAGAAACAGTGATTCTATCATCATTCCCTAACTGAATCGTAGGATTTTGCAACAAAGCAAAGCTTGGAGCATATAAAACATTTCACTATTATATGCAGAGGTAGGGGTCATGAAGTACATGGGCAGCATGAGTTACGGAGTTTTTATTGTCATTTTATTTCTGACTTTATGGAACTTATTAAAGCAATAAGATTCATGACTCCATGATGCACAACTTCTGGGAATGTGACTGCATGGTATGTTATCCTAGCTATTTGTATCAGGTTTTAGAATCAGGATATACATATTAATTCAAGCTTCACTGGAGCTAGTAAAACTAGACTCTAGGGGTACACACTTCTAATACAGAAAATGTTTAAATAAAGCATAAAAAAGGCCAGAACAATCACAAACAGAACATTCAAAGACAGTCTTCAATTAAAGATTTTAGGACAGATTTAATCCAGTTTAACAATTGGAAAGTTATGTACATTTTAATATTTCTGGCAAGCAATTCCCCCAATAGAGTCGTATTTAGTCTTCTTGACCACAAAAGTAGTCTAGACAGCTGTTTCTGGTATGTAGCACTGATCCATGGACTAGTGAAACCTTCTGAGACTATCATCAGTAAAGGCCTAATGACTTGGGTGATTGTTTAGATCAGAGTTGTACAACGGGTCAGACATGGCTCACAAAGGCTTGTTTATGGAACATCCAAATGTATGAAATGTTAAAATGTTTTAATGTCCTAAAGTAAAGCAATCATTGTTTTAATGGGGTTGAAATGACCAGTTTATGGCCTATGCCATAGCAAAGCTGGAGCCTACAAACACTGCATGGAACCAAATTATTTTTTCTAATAACAAATTGAATTCAACCTGAAACAGCTATACGCCAATGCACATCCCTTGGGCAAAGAATGTTAAACATACTCCTAGAATGGAGTTTACACAGGGA
Organism: Pelobates cultripes; assembly: GCA_933207985.1. Classification (NCBI taxonomy): domain Eukaryota; kingdom Metazoa; phylum Chordata; class Amphibia; order Anura; family Pelobatidae; genus Pelobates; species Pelobates cultripes. The sequence goes on along the minus strand of OW240914.1, from coordinate 162,437,384 downwards.
TAGATACACAAGATCCTGCTAGATATTCAGGTAGTACCTAAGTGACAGCTCAACTGTCATTTATACAAGAGTGAATGAAGGTTGCTGGCAAAATATGATTACTTTTATAAGGATAACAGTAAAAGTATAATTATAACATGATCAGGATAACAGTAAAAGTATAATTATAACATGATCATTAAGACAAAAAGCAGGGAAGAAAGATATTGTGTGCCATATAGCCATTGAGACACCTTCCTAATGAGATGGAAGAATGCCATTAAAAAGCACTTCCATGTACATAACATAGTGAAGTTATAGAATTAAACTTTATAAAAGAATGCATGCACTGCATAACACAAATATATTACATATGCAACTATTCATTTACTTTGTTCAGTGTAAATGTAACACCACAGTCATTCACAAAGGAATGTCTGTGTGCCACTTTATTACGCTGATATATATATATATATATATATATATATATATGTGGATGAATAAATCTATATGCATATTGGGATACATACCTCAAGTTCTTCAATTGTTGTGTTTTCTTCATGCACTTTTAGATCATTCTGTGTATCTTCCTCCTTTGGCTCTTGGCCACCAACAAGTTCATTTAGGTATTGTTGATCAATTTTATCCAGAGCAGCCTTCAAATCATTTCTTAAGCCCTAAAAGGAAAAAAAAAAAAAAAAAAGTTGGCAAGGGATATTATTGCATGTAAAAAAAATAAATAAAAAAAAAAAGTAACCATTACTGCTTAGATGTAAATGGTATATGTTGAAAAAAGAAAAGAAGCGGAGGATACACTATATATATATATATATATATATATAGATATATATATATAAATATATATATATATATATATAAATAAAAAAATGGAATACTAGGAAAGAAGGTGTAAATAAAACATAACTATTATAAATCCCTAAAAATGTCTCAGACGAAAAAATCCCACTACAACACACAAATAATAATAATACTGTGAACACAAAAACAAAACATACAATTAAAACTGACAGAGGCTGGACCACACTACTGAAATTTTTTATTTTACACAGCGTGGGAAAGTTCTTTTGAATTTTCCCACGCTGTGTAAAATGACACAGAGCACTGTGCTTGGATGGCTTGAAATCCATCCAATCACAGTGCTCTGTGTCATTTTACACAGCGTGGGAAAATTCAAAAGAACAGCCCCCTTACATCACCAGCATTTGATAGGAATATTTGGAGAAATGTGATGGAGATATGCAGGGGTGTGGTACAATCTTAAATGCTGGCTCTTCAAACATGAGAATTTTATCCTGGTCTCACTGTTGCAGAGTATTTTTGACCACGCTGTGTAAAATGACAAAGAGCACTCTGATTGGCTTAAACCCACTAGGTTCCCCCCCCCCATTCTCACTATGGCCCCCACCCGCCGCCCAGGGGTGGGGGCCGCGGGGGGGGGGGCAGTAGGTCCCCCCCCATTTTCACTATGGCCCCCACCCGCCGCCCAGGGGCGGGGGCAGGGGGGGCAGATCCTGAGAGAGGGGGAGAAGAGGAAGAGATTGAGGAAAGGTAAGTTCGGCATGACAGTGCCGCTTTAATGGAACTTGTGATAGCATCTGCTTCCAGTAGAGTCAATCAAATATCATACATATGGTTTGCCTGAGATAGCTTTACTGATTAGGAAGATATTCAATGCCATAAAGTCACTTTTAAAAACACAAACAATAGGATAAGTGGCGCTCAAACAAAATAAACAAATCCCAGTGCGTCTAAAACCGAACCAGTGTTTTAGTCACCTTAAAACACTTACATTACTATCAATGGATACAAGAAAAGGTGGTTTTGCGCACACAATGGATGCTTGATGAGATAATCTGCAATATAGACAGCTATCATAGGGCAATGTGCATAAACCAATAACTGGTATAGAAAATAATTAGGAGCACTCACACTTTAGAGAGCCATATAAGTCGGCTCCCTACTGTAGTAGCATGTAGAATACTCTGTAGTTGGAATGGTCCCCCAGGAACTCAAGAGCTGGATTTGTAGCACTGCTGTGCTTTAGTTTAGCTTATATCGTTCACTATATAAATAAATAAAAATGTAAAAAGAAAAAATAATTACATACCTTGTTGACTTCAGGAGCAAGAATTTCGATTTTTCTCAGACGTTGAAATGAATCATAGTCTGTTTCACCAAAGAGTCTGATAGGTTCACCTCTCTCTCTTAACCTTCTTATTACCTACAGAAATAAAATACCATAAACAACTAGGTTACACTCTATATTTAGCATGAAACTAAATAGATAAAAATAAGTAAGTCAAAAGGCATTATTTACCATCATGAAGACCAGAATGAGATAGGTACATTCTAAATTCCCATTTGACAATGGTTAGAGTGCAAGTAGAAATGTAAAACCCTGGAGTAGTAGTTAACGTCTATTAAACTTATACTCTCTACTTTCAAAACTATAATAATGTTTTGGTCTAAGGGAACACTCCCCTTGTTAAGTAGTCAAACTGTTTTTGACATCTTACCTGGGGTTTGCTAGGCGCTGCTACCTGCCTCTACTAGTAATTGCAAAGAGCTTAAAGTTCCTAGGCACGAAATTATGTTAGCTCTCCTGAGCTTGGAGTGTTCCTTTAAAACGGTAATTCAAATAATTTTTCAAAAAATTATAGAGATGAGACATGTTAACAAATAAGCAAACATGGCTTAAAGTGAAGTTATTTTGTCTTATATTTGCTTATTTTATTATTATATTTTTAAATTGTACTGGTTTTGTAGAAATGATTATTTAAAAAAATGGTTTCACAGTTTTGCTAAGTATTTTAGTCACTACTAATATATTATAAATTTTAATTCCTAACAACGTGGTCAACATAAAATATAAAGTGCAAACAACATAAATTATAAAGTGCAAACTGGAGAATTAAGAGGGGGTGGGGGGCGGGGGGGGTAAGAACCAATCCACTTGAAAAAACTCCTTAAAGTGGAGCGCTAAAATAGTACTTACCCCTACAACACAGGGATATTAGGTATCCCAAATGGAGGTTAGCTATATAAAACAAAGATAAGAGGAAATGCAATAGTGAAGTATATCAAAACTGGTATATAGATCCTTAATGGTAAAAAAAAAAAAAACAACTCACAAGTATAGAGCCAAATGAAGGACTGTCTCAAATCTCAAACGTCTTGATGCACATAGGGAGACACCTTCCCTCTTTCTATTTTCTTTCTTCAACGCTCAGGGAGAAATAAAGAGGAGCTATCTCTCTAATGTAGTATGTTAGACCAGAATATAGGTGCAAATCAGATATCAAATGATGTAAAGCTCACCTTTTATACAGCCAATTATAGATACCTGTCTCAGGTTGGAACAGCTTGTTACCCACTAAAGGGGGGTAAAGCCTTCTTTTGAAGCAGTTAGCAGCAATATTAGCAGCTAGCAGCAAGATGAAGATATCAGCAAATGGACTAATAATGATCCAAAGATCAAATTTATTAAAAGTTATTAAAGTATTAAAAATACACATAAGACTTACAAAACAATAAAATAAACGTCCATAAATGCTGGGTAGATCCTCCAAGACACGTTTCGCCCTCTCCTCGGGTTTTCTCAATCGAAGTTGATCTTCTCTTCATCTCTTCCTGCTTTTTAAATCCTGGACCTGTTGTCCGATTCGTTGTCTCAGCTGCTCGTTATCCAATGATAGCTGTCTTCTTCGTGGGTGTTTCTTTCTCAGGTATTACTGCCGTTCGGATCAATAACCGTAAGTGACATTACGTCCATACGTTACTTCCGGTACGGATATCGCAATCATGTAAACTAGCAAATTCCCTCACAGCAGAGTCCTCAATACAAAGTCCATAATTCTAATAAGGCTCATAACAGCGGCAAGGGAATAATAAAAATAATTAAACACTCGCCTGAAACATGCAAATTGCACAATTATAAGTATAAGTGGAACAACAGTAAAGTGCATAAAAGTACCCCATAGTGAAAAAAAATATACTTCGAAAGTGTCTTTAGATACAATTTTAAAAATCCATAAGTTATAACTATAAAAGTGCTATCCACACTTCTAGTGGCCAAAAAGTAATAGTTATATTGGGAAAAGTTTAATTAGAAAATATAGAATTAAAAAATATATATAAAAAAACCGAAGTGGTAAAAATGTATGTATTAAATATATATATATACACAAAAAATGAAATATATATATATATATATATATATATATATATATATATATACACATATACATATACATACACACACACACACACAAAATATACACATAATAAAAAAAAAAAAAACTTATAAAAAGTGACATAGCTCAAAGTCACTATTCAGCACATAGGGGAGGAGGAAGTTGCAATTAAAAATCCAACTCATCTCTGCCTTTCCCATCACAGTGATGAGATCTTCCCCCCTCCAATTGGTCTCCACTCTCTGTACTCCCAAGAACATGAGTTGAGTTGGGTCTTTGTCATGTTTAAATTTAAAATGATTGGAGAGACTATGTTTTTCGAAACCTATTCTGATGTTGCGTACATGTTCTTGAATTCTTATATGGAGTGATCTTGTGGTTCTTCCTATGTAGAGTAGATCACATGTACATTTGATTATGTAAATTACTCTCTTGGAGTGGCAGGTGATCAGTTGTTTTATGGGAAATTTCTCATTTTTGTTTTTGGGGTGTGTAAATTGACTAATATGCCTTTTTTTATTTTTCGTATTAATGCATGCCCCACAATTTACACATCCAGAAAATCCCCCCTTTTCTCTAAATAGGTTCTTAGATATCTCTTTTTTTGGAAGATGGCTGTGAACTAATTTGTTTAAATTAGGCACTCCCCTATAAATTATTTTTGGCCTCTCCGGAAGTATAGAGTTTAAAATCTCGTCCCCTTTCAACATGGGCCAGTATTTCTTCACTATTCTCTGTACATTGTTATAATTACAATTAAAATCACAAATAAACGAGAACTGATTGTCATTATTATATCGCTCTTAGATTTATTTCGGGTTAAAAGGTCCTCCCTATCTTTCAAAGAGGTTTCCTTTAATGCCTTATTGAGGAGTTCCTCTTTATATCCTTTCTCTCTAAAATCACTTAAAACTTTCATGGATGGTTGTCTACAATCCTCTTCCTCTGTACAATTACGCTTTATCCTCAGTAGCATATAAGTTCTGTAGCTGCTATTGATTATTGCCCATTTATACTGCACCCCAAGCGCCTTAGATACGAACAGATCACTTTATTAACAAAATATAACAATGAAAACAAAACAAACATTCTGGAACTGTGCTGCTATATATAGCTTCTATTGAGGATACAGCGGTCGGAGGTCTTGGTGTCCCCCCTTGTATGACAGGTAAGTCCTGGGAAACTCTTAGCTTGTTAGGTCTTCTCCCGTGGAGAGGATGGGCATCGGGATGATCGGGGAACGAATTCCAGTACCGCAAAGGGATCTAGTTACCATCTGGGGAGATACCAAAATTCCAAATTTGCGTGGGCCCCCCACCGATACTGGATTCTCCTGTCACGGAGCAGAGGTAGTAGTGGCCGCAGGGCTCTGCGCCACTCAATGGTGCCTCTAGTGAGATCAGGGAACATTGTCAGCGTGGCTCCCTCAAATGGTAAGGGAGGTTTCCCGTGGGCAGCCGCCAACAAGAGGGTCTTGTCCTGCACGGACTGGAATTAGGGATGCACCGAAATTTAGGCGGCCGAAATTTTCAGCCGAAAATGGGGCTATCCCATTTCGGACGAAAATGGGTTAAATCTGCTGAAAATCACACCTCACTCCTTTGCTCCTCCCACCCATTTCCCCTGCGTGCGGTACCGCGATAGCACACTACAGCTATCTCTCTATATAAACACACTGTTACTATGGATATTATAATACCCACCTCACTGGGTGTCCCAGCCCTGTATCCACTCCCTCTTCTTACTCCAGTGTCATTAGTAACGCCACTTCGGGTCTGTCTCTAAAGCACAATGCCTGCACTCATCGCAGATGCGAACTCCTTCACTATTACAGAACCAGATGTCACCGGAAGAGGGTGCTACCGAGCGGCCATTTTGGATGAGGGCAGGAATAATGTTAAAGGGACACTATAGTCACCAGTGCAACTACATGTATTCCTCACCCTATAGTGTTAACACGACCATCTAGCCCCCCTGGGCCCCTCATGCCTCTATAAATATAGTAAAAATCTTACTGTATTCAAGCCAGAAGCTGTAAATCTGCATGCTGTTAGACTCAGGGAAAACAAGCAGTCGGCTGACATGTGATAGCCTGATCCAATCACAGTGCTTCCCCATAGGATTGGCTGAGACTGACAAGGAGGCAGATCGGGGCAGAGCCAGCATTATATAAACACAGCCCTGGCCAATCAGCATCTCCTCATAGAGATGAATTGAATCAATAAATCTCTATGAGGAAAGTTCAGTGTCTGCATGCAGTGGGAGGAGATACTGAATCACAGGATGCTCGTGCACAGCAGATTTGAGTGGATGGAGGCATATTATGCCTCCATCAACTCAGAAGTCCCTCTGGTTCACTCTGAGTGACTGCAACTGGAGGTGTTCCTAGCTTTCAATGTAAACACTGTATTTTCTCACAAAATACAGTGTTTACATGAGAAAGGCTGCAGGGAGCTATGGTTCTCAACTGAATAACCTCATTAAGCTGAAGTTGTTCAGGTGAGTATAGTGTCCCTTTAAACTCTACAGAGAGTATGGGCAGAGTGTGAGATCTATTTGGCAGTGTTATTGGTTAAAGAAAGCTGCAGAGTCAATGTGTAACATGAATAAATGCTTTGTAACACATGGACTGAGTGTGAGTGAGACTGGAAAAGTTCATTACAGACAGGAGACTGTATTCTACACCCACATATCTACATTATAAACTGGCTGCAATACAGATACACTGACTGACTGCAATACAGAGACACTGACTGCAATACAGTGGAATTATTCTTTTTTTTAAATCTGATTCTGTTGCATAGAACTAAATGAAGAATGTATATTGATATTAAATTAATATCCACAATATATTATTCTTTAGTCCTATATAACAAAGAAATTTAACAGATTTTTATATATAATTTTTTTTAAAGTTATTTTCTGTCCAATTTTGATGTGTTACTTTCAATAAAAGTGTCGTTATTTATTTTATTTGCTTGTAGTTTTTCATATTAGATTCATTAAATTAATTAAAAAGTCTAATATTGATAAAATTATATAAAAAACGATTTTAAAATAATTTGGGGGGTGGGGGGGAAAGTCACTTTTGGTTTCGGTTTTCGGCCAAGGGCATCCTGAATTTTCGGTTTCGGCCCAGAATTTTAATTTTGGTGCATCCCTAACTGGAATCGGACTATCAGGTCTATGTGAGCGGATGCTGGCGCTGTGGATTGCTTCGGCAGTCTGAATGTGCCGTCTAGCCTTACTGCCTTGCCCTATTTGGGTGGCAACAAGGTGCCTATCATGCATCTGACAAAGTGAGGAAAGTCTGCAGATTTTGAGGTTAGAACGCCTCTGTTGATCTTCAAAGGTGTCTTCCTTGTTGTTGGTGGCTGTTTGTTGTTGCTGGTTCTCAGCTATTTTAACCTGCTTGGAGTTAATTCTTTGGTCTTGGGAACTTGATGAGGTCACCAGCAGGGTGATCCTTGAGGTGACACCTTCTATAGCATCTTTAATGCCAGCCATGTCAGCCGCGATGTTCATTTGTAATTCTGCTAGCATGCTCTTCAATTGAGTAGCTGTTCAGTGGCGGCTTGCTGGTGCTTGGGTCTGACTAATGAAGCACACATTGCCCCTTCTCCTATAATCGAATGCCTCGTCTTCTGAGGAGTACAAAGATCCTTCACCCACCAGCGCCATTTTGTCCCACAGAGGGGCTTGCGAGAGTCGCAGCCGCTCCCCCATATCTCGGCTTGGAAGGCCTTTGTCGGTTTTGTTTTCCTGTATAGGGTGAGGGGTTGTTTAGCTGGGTTGTAACCAGTTTTCCGCTCCAAAATTGCATCTACCCTCATCTTCTCAAACTACAGACCGCTTTCAATTCTCCCTTGCAGCTATGATGCTTGAATTAGTGAGATCAGTCATGATGTTACATGGCTTATAGCCTTTACCTATTAACACTGCTAGACTGCAATGGAGCTCTGGACACTTTTGCACCACTTGACAAGGCACAGATGGTCTGCTCCCTTGTAATGCTCATCACAGCAGTTCTGTCCATTTTAGATCTTCTGATCGGTCCGTAGAGTGGCACAGAGCCTTAAAAGGATTATGAAAACATAAAAGTTATTAGTGCCCACCTGTAGTTTGAAGCACATGTTAGGAACCACTGATCTAGAAGACAGATGACAATAAAAGGTATAGGCAATACACACATGAAGTGCAAGGAGTGTATGGCAATTCTACAGATAGGTAAATGGGTACAGCTGAAAGGATATTGGGAACAATTAAAAAAAATATATATTTGAAACCCATTTATTATCAGCAGAGACTATTTTAAGTAGACATGTGCCACTAGATATATTCTGTAATGCATTTGCAAATTTCTAAAATATAAAATTACTTGCAACAAAATATAGAATTGCAAACAAATATATAAATAAAGCTCTCTCAAAATCCCATTGCAATTCTCTAACTTTGTGAGTATGTTTGTACAAGTGGAGCTCTGTCACTGTAAATTAAAAGAACTCTCTCTCTCGCAAGCTCAGAGAGGGAAACATTTCGTTGCCAAACCAAATCGACACAGAGTGCAAAACAATGCAGAAAGGCAAGTTCTTTTTTAAAGATGGTAAAGCAGTCAGTTTTTATTTCAGATATGTGAAGCAGTTCTTGATGAAAAAGTAATGACACCTGCTACAGACGGAGCCAAGAGAAACCTCTGCAGACTTTAACTGAAATTCTTTAGAACACACTGTCTCACACGGCTATAAACTGAGATTTTAAAATAAATTACCTAAACTGAATAAAGTTTGTGTTCCAGGCTTCAGAATGGTTAAAAATGTTTAAGATGTTTAAAAAGGTGTCCTACATCTAAATGTAACTTCACAGAACTATAAGGATGTGTGTTTCAAAGCACAGAATATATCCCGTAGGACCCCTTATTGAGTGACCCAGATGTTTACACAGGTGTTTCTCCATATAGATGGGCGGGAAATAAAAAATGGCCAGTATCCAACATTCACAACCCTAAAGCCAACATGAAGTTCAGGTTAGAGTAAGACAAAGGAAAATTGATTTTAATTTAACAGCAATTAAAACCTCGATATTAAACCTGTTAGAATTATTCACAAAAGGAAGAATTGGCCTAAGAAAAGCCATAAAAAAAAAAATTCTCAGTAAGGATCTTGGTTTATTCATAATCTGATACACATGGAGAACTCTACCTAAACAGTTGCAAAAGTTTTACTGTGTTTTTCCACAAATTTAGACTTTGGGAAGATCAATAAGAAACACAGAAAGTATTCCGAATTTCATAAATTTAGAGGTTTAAAAAAAAAAAAGACACTTTAAGCAAAAAAACTGTACATTGCACTGTAGTGATTTTGGTGTGTAGATTTTGTTACTGGAGTCTGACAAATGTCAGCCTTTATATTTGCCAGTCTGAATAATTCTAGTGGATGTCAATCAAGCAAAGTGCTAGAGGCATTTCCTTGTGAAGACATCACACCCAACATGACAACGACAAACTATGATAATTCTGTGATAATGTCCACTGCTGTGCATTCGCAACAGGGCCCCTATGCCTCTTTATAAGAAGCATTGGACTGACCCGAGATCTTACACATCACTGATAATCTCACAGCAAGGCTAGGAACCTGTCGCAGTGAGATGCAGCGCTGAATTAATGGCAAGTTTTATTTAATTAATTTTTACTTTGGCATTATTCTAAATGTTATTTGTAACACTACATAAATACATTTATTCACAAGGTTTAAGTACCTTTAAAGGAAACCTGCATACAACTTGGTTTGTTAGCAATGCCCACAGAAGGCTCAACCTGTGAGAAACAACTTAAATGCTAGCTGTTAGTTAAGCTTGCTAAACCGTATGGAATGCACGTTTGTAGCCATCACAGACTAGAGGTTTTAGAATGATTCATTTCAAAAGACATTTTTGTGCATGCTTAGTACATTGGACTAGCCTGAACTTGGCTTTAAATGGAAGATGTTGTAAGAGACAATATTGCATTATATTGTATGTAATATTGTAAAAACTAAAATTGGTGCACATTTACTTAAATGACATACTCTTTCAGCAAGTGACAAAATGTTAAAGTAAAAATGTTTGTACAAAAAAACTATGCTCTAACATTTCGTCCATGAGTCATTGTTGATATTGAGAGATTAGCAGAATGTATTAGTAAAAATAAAAATGTGATTAGAAGATTTGCTCAAAGAAACTCTAGTGTCAGGGACAAAAAAACATGTTTTCCTTTTTTTTGGGGGTCCACTGCCAGGGAGAGGCCTGTTTTTGTTTTTTTAACTCTTCCAAAACATTTTGACATAAAAATCAGAGAACTGCACTCATAACAATGAGCTGTCTTTAATAGTAGCTACAAAGGGGTTAAAAACAAGGTCACTTGCTAAAGTATAGATGAATATTTACCATCGGGCCAGTACATACTTACCAAGGTTAAAATAATATCAGTAAAATACAATTAAATTAGTTACACACACTGAAAAGTTAATAATTTATTTTGAATACCTTTTTTTGTGGATGGAAAATATTCATTTTCTAGCCATAAAATTTCTCACTGGCCTTAATTTATATCAGAGCCATGTTCTGCCCCATTAACAAGTTTGAAGTATTGCTAAAAGGGAGCCAGTAATTTGACTTTAAAGTAAGCCAACATTTCTTATGCAACACTGATTGATACTCTGGTTTTGGGAAATCCTTCAACTTATTAAAAACGTGGAACAGTCGTTTTCCAGAGTCCTTGTGATTTCACCCAGCTGACAAACTAACCGCTGTGTTATTCTTGGAAAGCTCTTGCTAGCTCCACAGCATAACCACAATCAATGCAAATGTATGAATTGGTTTGCACACTCCATGCATAGTCCCCTAAGGCAAAGTTCTGTACTTTATATCCAGATAATTTCAAAAGAAGATCAAATATCAGAAGTTGGTAGGTCAGGCAAGTGACCAAATATACAGCCCCTTAAAAATAGTTATCACACTTAAAAGGAACACTATAGTGTTAGGAATACAAATGTGTAATTTAACGCTAGCATGCTCTAGTTACCGTAAAGTTGATGTCCCCTCATAAAGGTTATAAGTTAACTACACAATAGTTAACATAGATTGCATCTTATGCCGCAGTGCTCTCTCCGTGCCTGGTCCCGCCTCCTTGTTTTCCCATAGGAAGGCACTGGATTGCAAGTTCGCATGCACAGCAAAATACCACACTGCGCCAATCAGATGGTCTCTCTGACTCCATCTGTTAGAAGTAGTCAAGTCTTACCGCACTAGTTCAAGGAAGAGCCTATCCTGAAGTGACTTATGATCTCACAAATGGCACTATTTCTAAATGAGGGCAAAGACAAACTGGGGTTTTGGATTTTTATTGAGAGACCCATAAACATTCCTGCAATAAACATGCACAGATTATACAAAAGAGATGGTGAGGGAACAGCTAAGCTTACTTATATTGAATTTTTGTATTTTATTTTTTTAAATGCAATTCTAGAGAGGGAACTGAGAATTTACTCAGTAAACCAATAGAATGCTCTCACTGATTGCTGATCTTTTAGTGGTTCCCAATCCAGTCCCCAAGTACCCCCCCAACATTCCAGGATTTAGGGATTACCCAGTTTTGTCTAAGATGTTTTTTAAAAAGGAAAGAAAAAACATAAAAACACACTTTAGACACAACAGGGAAATCCCTAAATCCTGGAATAGGGGTGTGGGGGGTACTTGAGGGCTGGTTTGGGAACCCCTGTTTTAGAACACTGCATCAGAACTGTTCTTTATGCAATCCCCTCTATCTGCAAGATAGTGTAAAAGTTTGACAATGGGAAAATACACTTGCACCTGCTATTATACATACAAACACTTGTCTATACAATGGAAACACTGCACTGTTACCTTGGTGGACTGAAATGGATGGATTAATATGGTTTAATAAAACAATCCACTTGGTTGCAACAGGAGGTTTGCATCTTTGTCAAGTCGATATATTCCCTGTTTATATGTACTAGCCCATTGAGGGTTAACATGGGATATGTTTGACTGTTTAAAGCATGGGTCGTCAACCTGGTCCCTATCGCCCACTTGTGGGCGTTTCAGGATTCCAGGTGGGCGGTAGGGATTTTCTAATTTTGACAGATTGAGCGGGCGCGAGCCGGCGGTACGCCTGCGACCGGGTACCACCATCACCACTTGCGGCCCCGGCCCGCGCGGCAAACCGACGGGGCCGCATATGGAGGGGTCCATCGGGTGGCCCATGCTGTCAGGGCCACCCGATGGATGTGGATTGTAAGGGGGCCCGGTCAGCGCTGGGCGCTTTAACAGCGCGAACGGGCTCCCTGTGATTACATCACAGAGCTGGGAGGAAGTGACTGCACGTCACTCCTCCCAGCTAACATACAGACCGCGCGGTAGGAAGGAGGAGGGAGTCGGAGTGGGAACTCTGACTCCCATCCATCTGAGCCACCACTGGACCCCAGAGAAAGTCACCCTCCTGCACCTTAAAGGTAGGAAACAGGAGGGTGACTTAAATTTAATGTGTGTGTTTGTTTGTGTATGTGTCTTTGTATGTATGTCTTGTGTGTGTCTGTCTGTCTGTGTGTGTATGTATGTGTGTCTTATGTATTTGTCTTTGTATGTGTCTTGTGTGTGTGTGTCTGTCTGTATATATGTGTCTTGTCTTTGTATGTATGTGTTGTGTGTATGTGTCTTTGTATGTATGTCTCGTGTGTGTGTCTGTATGTGTGTGTATGTATGTGTGTCTTATGTATTTGTCTTTGTATGTGTCGTGTATGTGTGCCTGTCTGTATATATGTGTGTCTTGTCTTTGTATGTATGTGTTATGTGTATGTGTCTTTGTATGTGTGTCGTATGTATGTGTGTCTTGTGTCTGTCTGTGTGTATGTGTCTTTGTGTGTGTCTTTGTATGTGTGTGTCTGTATGCATGTGTCTTGTGTGTGTGCCTGTCTGTCTGTCTGTCTGTCTGTATGTATGTATGTATGTATGCCTGTCTGTTATAGTGGGCTATAGTAAGTAACAGTAAGTGGGATACCTAGCTCAGCCTTCCTACTGGGCATTGCTATAAGGAAGGTTAAAAAAATAAAAAAAATAAAAAAAAGTGGGGAGGGGAATTGAGGAAGGAGAGGAGGGGAGCTGACGCACAGATGAGAAATCATATTATGCGCAGACAGAGAAGTCGTCTGAATATCACTGAAAGAGGAAACCTTTATTTGTTCCTTACGAAAATCGAACCAGATATCAAATATTTAGTCTTGCAGCATCAACCTCAAGGATCTTATTAATCACTAGTAAAGGTAATTTCAATTTACTTTATTGTTTTCTCATTAAACTTTATAAAGTTAAAAACATTATAAACATGCATTAAGTAGAAATAAAAAGATAAATGTACGTACATTTATTTATTTTTAAAACACCTTACTTTCTAAAAAATATTCTGCACTTGCGCAAAAAATGGTGGGTGGTAAGGACATTTTTTCAACCAAAAAGATGCATTAGTGGGCTGTAGGTAGAAAAAGGTTGACTACCACTGGTTTAAAGGGACACTACAGTCAGCAGAACAACTACAGCTTATTGGATTTGTTCTGGTGAGTATAATCATTCCCTTCAGGCTTTTTGCAGTAAACCCCGTCTTTTCAGAGAAAATGCAGTGTTTACATTACAACCTAGGGATAACTGCACTGGCCACTTCTCCGATGGCTACTAGAAGTGCTTCCTGGGGCACTATATGCAGAACTGACATTCAGTGTCTCCACCCTCTGCATAGAGACACAGAACTTTACTCATAGAAATGCATTGATGAATATCTCTGAGGATATGTGCATTAGCCAGGGCTGTGTTTACTCTGCCGCTTGACAGTCTCAGCCTATCCAATACTTTCCTAGAAGGTGGTTTTATTTTTTTTTAAATTTGAATTTTATTAGGGTTATGCACATGATATACATCTGTGTCATTTATATATAAGGAATAAACAGTTGGAGATTATTTTAAGGCACGTTAGGGTTCAACATGACCCAAGAAAAAAAAGGGGGAGAAAGACAGAGGAGAAAGGTCACATGTAGAGACATCAGCAGTATTTGTGCTCCTCTATAGGTCATGTATAATGATATAGCGCATCAGCGAGCGGTAGGTGCCCGCAGAGCTTAAAACGTTACATAAGAAATAAAAAGTTATACACATATATATATATATATATATATATATATATATATATGTAAAAACAAGAAAATTATAGAACATGGCAGCATTGAAGGAAATAGCACTCCGACAGTTCCTTGATAACATTTATGGCGTTCCAGAACTGTCCCTGGTGTTAGGCAGGTGTCTCTTGGTCGGACTGCTCTGTTGTTTCGCTCTCCCCACGGCCTTTTTCTCATGTGTTGCTTCCTCTCGGTTTGTCTCTTTTGGCATATTGGCGGCTGGTCGGCCTAGTTTGTTAAAGAGAGTCTCTGGGTTATCCGAAGAGGTTAGGGTGAATGTTTCTGTGCCTTGTGTGACGGCCAGAGAGCCATCCGCATTCCAGCGATATCTGATAGAGCAGTCCCGCAGCCTCCTAGCCACTGGGGCCAGCTGTCTTCTTTCCGCCAGGACGGCAAATGGGAGGTCACTGTAGATGAAGAGGTTATGGCCCTCAAAACTCACTTGGCCCATAGATCTGGATTTAGTCATAACAGCAGTCCTCACCGCGATGTCTTTGGTTGTCACAATGACGTCTCTCGGTGCGTCTGCTGGTGCCGCTACAGATTTGCGTACTCGGAAGGCGGCCAGGATGCAAGGGGTGTCTGTGGGGCTATGAACGCCCATTGAGGTAAACAGCTTTTGAACATATCGCAGTGTGTCCCCCCCCTCAACCTGTTCAGGTAGACCTCTCAGACGCACATTCCGACGCCTGTGTCTGGACTCGAGTGTGAGCACCATTTTGCTTATTTGTTTAACTTGTGAGGTGAGACCCTCCACTTTTTGTGTAGTGGTCTGGAGCTGAGTGTCTCTGGCTTGTTCTCTGCTCTCCATTGCAGACATCTCATGCTGCAGAGCCTTGATGTCAGTTTGTGTTTCCTGGAGGTCGGACTTCCACATTGTTCTCAGATCTAGGAGTAGTTTTTTAATATCTCCCTTTGTGGAGGGGGATGAGTCCTCATCTGAGTTAGTTCGCTGGTACACTCCAGCTGGGTGAGGAGAGATGATAGATTCCTCCTCTTCAGGGGAGTCATCAGAGGCATCTTGCTCACTGTATTGCTCAGCTGCCGCCCTTGTGGGTGTTTGCTGGGGTGCCCTCCCAAAGGATAGTCTAATATCCTGCACTGCAGGCCTGTCTGTCTGGAACTGTCTCTTATGCTTGCGCCCCATATCTTCTGTGGGTATGTGTGTGATACCGGGCTCTCCCTCTCCGTCAGGGGGGGGGGGAGGGCAAGTCTCTGGTGGGGTCTACTGTGGGAGCTGAGTCACCCAGTACCTTAGCAGGGGGAATGGCCACTTCCCGCCTGCCCGCATGTGGTAGGCCCCAACTCGTGCTGCAGACTCAAGTGTTGGAGCTAGCGCTGCTGTTGCTACTCCAGGCAGTCTCCGGGTGACTCCCCAGCTGCACGTGGTTGGACCGGTTGTGAAACAGCTTGGTCCAAGCGGTGTTTACCCCAAAATCGCCGCGGTGTAGCCGGAGCTCCGGTAAGTTGCGACCGCTCAGCTCCGCTGTTAGGCTCCACCCCCTAGAAGGTGGTTTTAAACATGAAATACATGTTTGTGTTCCTGACCCTATAGTGTTCCTTTAAGATTTGTACATTAATTCACTAGTCCAACACATTACTTTGTTCTCTTAAAACCAAGAAGAGTACTCATTATGTACTAAGCAATTACCGCACATCAGAAGACATTGGTTGGTTATGTATTCGAAAGGTTATAGAATAAATTCATTACCATTTTAAAATAACTAAAACGAATGCAGAATAGAAATAGAAAAACTAAATCATGCTCTAGTAGTAAAAAGGAACTGTAGATACTTGATGAGAAAAATTATTTATATATATATATATATATATATATATATATATATTATTTTTTTACACAAAACCTGAAAACTTTACTTCTGATACCATTTTACAGACTAAATATAATATCATATCTTCTGCAAGCTGTCACTTATCACACATAAAAGTAACCTCTCACCTCCTGCCTTGATAGGGTCATCGGCAACTTCTCTTCTGAGAGCTCCAGTTCCAGCACTGGATTACTTGATGTTGAAGGCCTCTCCTCCTCTTCTTGGTTCTGCACCTAAATGGACAAAACACAAATATTGAGAAAGCCACATCTATAGAGGATGTAGAACACTGCTTAAAGTTCAAACATACCAGAGTAAAATTAATTATGGCCATCTCATCATGCAAGCATCCAATTGGCACCTGTACAATTTCTTGAACAGCTGAGCCATCAGTACAGATAAAATTTATATGAAGACTTTAATACAATAAACTTAAATGTAGTGAATTAACTTGATTTTCTAAATTCGTCATACCACAGCAAGGTACCATTTGGATTTATAAGGCTCTAGTCTAGTGTATGTTCAGGAAAATGTACAAACACGGTGAAAAGGGATCAGCAAGTATCAGAAAGCAAGCTGAGCACTGACCCAAGAGTGTGGCTACAGCAGAAATCATGCATCACGTTCCCTTTTCATATTCATGTGCTTACACTGATGAATTACAGCAATCAAAAATGAAAATAAGATTTAGAAAAGGATATTGAGGAAATAAATAAATATAATTTATAAAAACTATAGTGTGGCAGTTCAGCTCACAATAAGAAGTCATACTTTTGCCTAAAGGTAGGGAAATACCTCCCCCCACCCCCTTCCAAACTAACTCCAAAAAGCATAACAAAAATATTGGCATTTATTGCAATGGAAAGAACATACAAAACCACTGCAAGCTGGAAGAGCCCACTATCACATTCAAAATAGAGCAACTCAATGCATTTCACATGGCAAGTGTAGTTCCCATAAGCTAAAAGTGCTTTAGGTAAGAATCACAATAGGCAACTCTTTTCTAGTGTGGTTGTGGACTTTATTTTGCCATGCAATAATTGTGTTTATTTTAATTTTGCAATAAAGTTAACTATTTTACTTGCTTTTTTAGTGTTTTATTTCAGGGGGGATGGGGTATGTTTATCCACTGTATTGGTGGAAGTTGACTTCTTATTGTAAACTGCAATTCACAAAGAGAGTGCCTACAACTCCTGATTTCTGAGAAACCACAGCAGGCAAGGTAGATCTTCTGACATACATTTTATTATTTTTTTTCTCAGTTTATAATCTTTTTCAGACACTTAAAGGATCAATATAGGGTCAGGAACACGAACATGTATTCCTGACCCTATAGTGTTAACACCACCATCTAGCCCCCCTGGGCCCCTCATGCCTCCATAAATATAGCAAAATCTTACTGTATTCAAGTCTGAAGCTGTAAATCTTCATACTGTTAGACTCAGAAAAACAAGCAGTCTGCTGACATGGTAGCCTGATCCAATCACAGTGCTTCCCCATAGAATTGGCTGAGACTGACAAGGAGGCAGATCAGGGGCTGAGCCAGCATGATTCAAACACAGCCCTGGCCAATCAACATCTCATAGAGATGAATTGAATCAATGAATCTCTATGAGGAAAGTTCAGTGTCTGCATGCAGAGGGAGGAGATACTGAATCACAGGATGCTGTGCACAGTGCTGCCCTGTGCTCTGCTGAAAGCAGATCTGAGTGGATGTAGGCATATTATGCCTCCATCAACTCTGAAGTCCCTCTGGTTCACTCTGAGTGACTGTAACTGGAGCTGTTCCTAGCTTTCAATGTAAACACTGTATTTTCTCACAAAATACAGTGTTTAATGGCTGCAGGGAGCTATAGTTCTCACCTGAACAACCTCATTAAGCTGAAGTTGTTCAGGTGTCCCTTTAATCACTGCACAGAAGATAATGCAACCGTTTTACAAACTTTAAAGGGACACTATAGTCACCAGAACAACTACTGCTTATTGTATTTGTGCTGGTAAGTAGAATCTTTCCCTTCAGGCTTTTTGCAGTAAATACGGTCTTTTCAGAGAAAATACAATGTTTACATTACAGCCTAGGGATAACTCCATTGGCCACTCCTCAGATGGCTACAAGAGGTGCTTTCTGGGGCAGTGCTGCACATTGTGCATCACTGCCATTCAGCGTCTCCACCCTCTGCATGGAGATACTGTACTTTGCCCATATATATGTATTTATTCAATTAATCTCTATGAGGAGATACTGATTGAGCAGGGCTGTGTTTTACTTGTGCTGGCTCTGCCCCTGATCTGCCTCCTTGACAGTCTCAGCCAATCCTCTGGGAAAGCATTGTGATATGCTGAAGAATCACTTCTGATAACATCAGTCATGCAGGCAGATCAGGGGCAGAGGCAGCAGCTGCAGATTTGAATACAAGGTTTTAATATATTTAGGGAGGCAAGGGGGGAGGGGGCAGATGGTGGTTTTAACACTATAGGGTCAGGAATACATGTTTGTGTACCTGACCCTATAGTGTCCCTTTAAGTGCAAAGTATTACTGTACAAAGCATGTAGCAGCTGACTCAATGAAAGGTAATCTAACTTCTTAAAGGGACATTATATGCAATCACACCACTTGAGCTCAGTGAAGTGGTCTGGGTGCAGTGTGTTAGTGTCCCTATTGCACTTAGTGCTATAATGGTAAACATTGCAGTTACAGAGAAACTGCAACGTTTACATTGCAGCAATAATTCTGCCTCCAATTACTGTCTTGCGGAGGAGGCGGCAGAGCTGCGACCCAACACAGAGGGACATCAGGTAAGTAAATAAAGGAGGAGGAGGCAGAGGGAGCTATATTCCTGGCACTTATAGTATCCCTTTAAGAGCTTCTCAAGGTCTTTTCCCCTACAGAGATCAAAACACGGCAGCCTTCTCCACCAGACGAAAAAAACAACTATCATTCTGTTTAACTATCTCTTGGTTATACATTTTTATTAGGCAGCTCATTGGGCACAAAGGGCAGACTTATGTTTATTCATGACTATCACTTTAAAGAACCACTATAGTTCCAGGAAAGCAAACTTGTTTTCCTGGCACTATAGGGTTATTTAGGCCCCCCCCCCCCCACCCTCAGGGTGCCACTTCCGCTGAGCTGAAGGGGTTAAACACTTACATTTCTCCAGCGCCGGGCTCCCTCGGCGCTGGGAAACTCTCCTCCCTCTCCCGACGTCAGCTTTGAATGCACATGCACGGCAAGAGCTGTGCGCGCATTCAAACAGTCCATAGAAAAGCATTACTCAATGCTTTCCTATGGACGTCAGCATCTTCTCACCGTGATGTTCACAGTGAAAAGCGTGGAGGCTGGATTAACCCTAGTGTAAACATTACAGTTTCTCTGAAACTGCTATGTTTACAGCTGCAGGGCTTACACTAGATGGACCTGGCACCAAGACCACTTAATTGAGCTGAAGTGTTCTGGGTGCCTATAGTGGTCCTTTAACTCAATAACAAGGGAAGCAGCAATAGCTGTACTGTGAGATTACAGGCAAATCACAAAAATACAGAGGATAATGGACTGCACGCACAAATTTAATAATGAATTAAATTCAATCATGTCTAAATTGAGCCTAAAGTATGGGGTATAATTGAATGTAAGCATCCAATCATCGAATTAAACTTAATCTCAAAACTTTTACAGATATCTGAAATATACAAAAATTGATTCACAAGCCTTCGCCAAGTTTAATACATTTCAAATACTGTCTGAGGGAAAAAAAATTTAGATTGTTAATGTGCAGTTTACCTGGACAAGATCAGCAAGAAAATGTACATGTAAACATATATAAGAAAGTGGATTATTTCAGCACACTTCTAGATACCAGTCAATTTTCAACATGTCATCAATAACTACTAATGATACAAATTATTTTATTACCTTTACATGCTGAAATAAGGAGAGCAAAATGTTTTCATTTGAATTTCTCTCTTCAATATCAGTGTGAATTTCAGTGACAACTATAGCTGTTGCTTCTTAAAAGGTACACTGCAAGCACCAAAACCACCACATCTTAATGTAGTGTTTTGATGCATACATAAGGTCTCTTCTTAGGCAATTTAAAATGTTATTTGAGAAACGCCAATCTACATTAGACAGAGAAAAGTCTCTGAAAGCTGTATGCCACCTGCTCTACGAGAAGCATTGGCTTTGACTGACATCATCAGCACTGATGAGGAAGCTGAATGGCTGCAGAGGAGACTGGACTGGACTTTTATTTTAATTTCACTGGAGAACCCTGGATCTACAACAAGGAATGCCAAAGGTTAAAAACAAATATACTTATGTTTAACATTAATGTGTTCCTTTACAGAGGAGAATTACGGTTATGCATCACCGGCATCTCTCACTTACATAAGCAGTACTTTCAGCTTAAAGAGCTACCATGATGCTCCAAGTACACTTGTATAAACTCAGGCAACAGCTTAGAAAGTGTTGCAAAAATGTGTGTGCACCTGGACATACCCTCCATACTATATTCCCATGCATTGTACGCTAAACACATAAACAAGCTTAAGCCAGCTAATTGAGCAACTGTATGATCAATAAATTAAAATTGAGTAATTAAGCTAAAGTTGTTTTGGTGCTTAAAAGTGTCCCTTTAAGCTATTGTTTAAATCAGAGTTTTCTAAACTTTTCATGTTGGTGACACTCACTTTTTAGACATGCATCATTTCACGACACTGCGGCAGTCGAGACGGTGTTTTATTTCTTGAACACGTCACCAGAAGTGACAAGTAATCAGCGGTTTTGACCTAATTCCACATGCACAATACATGCATGATCCCTCAACTAACACACTGTCCCCTATTCACAATATAGTAATATACCATACCCATCCCATGTTGGCTCTTCTCTCTGTATTTACTGTTGCTGTTTGGCTGGCTGCTGTGTCCCCCTCTGTGAGTCTCATTGTGACCCCTCAGTCCCTTCGTGAGTCTCATTGTGACCCCTCATTCCCTCTGTGAGTCTCATTGTGACCCCTCAGTCCCTCCGTGAGTCTCATTGTGAACCCTCAGTCCCTCCGTGAGTCTCATTGTGAACCCTCAGTCCCTCTGTGTACCTCTTTGTGACCCCTTCATCCTTCTGAGGGCCCCATTTTCTCCATCTTTTGCCACTCTTCTTTCCCCCCAACATGTGCCCTTCTTCGGTCACTCCTCCCCTCCTGTGCCCTTCTTACGTCCCCTCCCCCCAGGGATCTATTTAGCCCAAGGCAAACTAGGCATTTGCCTTGGTCGGCACTATTTAGGGGGCGGCAAAAAAGGTCGCCCCCAAACACCCACCAAGGCATCCCCTGTGAATCCCCTATCATGGGGAGGGCCAAGAGCTGACCTGCTGATAGAGACCCCCCTCCCTCCGGCGGGTGGCTTACCAAACCGAGGCGGCGAGGAAGCAGTGATCTCTCTGCTCTGCTCTGCTCGCGCGCCATTTACTGATGACATCATTCCGGCTCCCAGCATCGGTAGACAGCCTGCGAGGGTGCAAAGCAGAGAGATCACAGCTCCCTTGCCGCCACAGATGGTAAGCCACCCACCTCACAGTAGCCCCACTGGACCCCAGGGACGGATCCACGCCAGCTCTCCAGGTAGGGAGGCTGTGTGGAAAAATTTTAATTATATTTTAATTACATTAATAAGGTGTCTGTATATCTGTGAGTGTATGTGTGTGTGTTTATGTCTGTGAATATGTGTGTGTGAGTGTCTGTTAGTGCATGTGTTTGTGTCAAATCAGTGAGAGTCTCTGATTGTGTGACTATCAGTGTGTCTGACAATGAGTGTCAGTGTGTGCGTCAGGCTGTCTGTCAATGAATGAGTGAGTGTGTCAGTGAATGTGCGTGTGTCAAATCAGTGAGTCTGTGTTTGTCATTGAGTGTGTGTGTGACTGTAAGAGTGTATCTGCCAATGTGCGTCTGTTAACAAATGTGTGTCAAATCGGTGTGTCTGAGTGTCAGTGACGTCTGTGTGTATCTGCCAGTGTGTGTGTCAGAGTGTGTGCTTAACAAAAGAGAGAGTGATCCTAGGGCAAAAAAAGTCCTGGATACACAGATAGGATATTTCAGAGTTACCTATTACTGATAAAAACCATAATTTAATTAATCTTCATAAACAAGGACAAACCAAAAAATATATAACTCTATACTTAGGGAGAGATTATTTTCTGTTTTTTCTAGAGTGTGTGCTTAAGGAGACATTATAGGAGCCCAGACCACACCAGCTCTTTGAAGTGGTCTGGGTGCAGTGTCTCAATCTCTGTAACCCTGCAAATGTAATTATTGCAGTTTCTCAGAAACTGCAATAATTACTTGAGGGGTTAACTCCACCTCTAGTGATGGTCTACCAGACAGCCAATAGAGGGACTTCAGGGTGGTTAGGCGACCAAAAGTCACCTAACTGATGCTGGACGTCCTCACACTGTGCATGAGGACATCAGGCGTCTGCTGAATCCCCATAGGATAGAATTGTGTAGCGTGGCTAAGCAGGCGGACTGTGGTAGAGCAGCTTCTGCTTCCCCTACCCGGTCTGACAGGAAGTGTTCACAGAGAGCACAGAACTGTTTCTGTCAGAATGAGTAGGGGAAACAGAAGCGGTCCGCCTCCACAGCCACACTACATGGAGTGACCAGTAGGAGGAGAGGGCAGTGGAATGTGCCCCCCTTCCGATCGGACACCTCATTCACAGAGCACACTTAGACTGTGCAGCCAACACACTAACGTGTCCTGCCACACAGTTTGTAAAGATGTAGTTCAAATGTTTGGACAGAAGATATATGGAATGTTAAAAGCATGAATTATGGCACACTTCTGCCAGACAAATTCTCTTTAATCAGATTGCACCACTAAAATGGATCTTCACTACTAAAGATTTTTATTTATTTTTTGTCAATCAATATTTTCTTGAGGCATATGTGTAACAGGCATCACTGTGAGTATATTGGCATTTATACACATGTATTTATAATACAAGAAAACTAAATTAGTTAGCTTGTCACATAACATATGTCATGACTTAACAAAAGCATGGACTGTCATGGTATACTGGCTTCTCTTATATTAAGAGAAAGAGACAGAGAACAAATGTGCCTCAAAAAATATAATGAT
Source organism: Pelobates cultripes (assembly GCA_933207985.1). Lineage (NCBI taxonomy): Eukaryota > Metazoa > Chordata > Amphibia > Anura > Pelobatidae > Pelobates > Pelobates cultripes. The sequence continues at coordinate 162,414,011 of OW240914.1, read as the reverse complement.
CTTAAAGTGCACTGGTTAGCATAAATCTCCAATGTCTGTCCAATGTTAAAGTGTGTAGTTCAGACGACCTGTACTCCACACCTGCGTCAGTGTTAACAAGCAATGACAAGATTCTTTAGAGTTGACCTGTGGAGGTCTTGGGAAAAAAAAAGTGAGCTGTGAGGATTTAAAGGCATATGATGTTTTGCCCCATAGCAATATTAGGATACAACCTCTAGCAGTGAGTGATTGACATCGAACAATAACATCTCTAGATGCTGTTAGGGGAGTTTTAGGTGATTTGTTAATGAGATTGAACACATAAAAAGCGATTTTTTGGCCTCTATTGACAGTAAAAGGGAAGCAGAAATGGTGTCTTGTAAACCCCTGGCTATGTTCATTGAGCAGGTCCACCTGTGTATTTAGGGCAGATGGTAAAATCTAGACTTATGTCAGAGTGTCTCTCATAATGGTCACCTCCTGATGCAAGTCATTTATGTTCTCCTCAGTAGCCTGCAGCCTGTCACTGCTTGAAGGTTGACCATCTCTAAATCTGCTGCAAAGAGATCCTTACTGTCTTGTAGCAAGTTGTGGATATCCTGCTTCGTGGCCAAAGCTTATTATCACCCCCCTGTAGTACTGCAAGCGCAGGCCCTGGTGACTGAGTCACCACAGCTGGTTCCTCAGTCTGAATCTTTGAGCTGCAGGAGTAGGCTCTTGCTTCGCTTGAGCTGCCATCTTGTAGGTAGAATGATGCTGGAACATGTTTCCAAAGTCTCTAATTTCTTTATGTGTGACCATTGGTATCTTTGCCTTATTGAGTTTGTGTGTGTTGGGCACCAGGTAAGTACCGTCTGATACTAAGGGAGTTAGGTCCTCTTGTGACAATCCTGATGCGAATTGCGGAGCTCGAGTCAGCTGAGAGACGAGGTAGGCCTCAGACCGTCGTCTTGCCTGCTGCCCATCAGAGTGAATAAAAAAGGCATTTGGTGTGTACTACCTGTCTGTGGGAACTATGGTGCATATACTGCTAACTAGGAATCAAGTGTTGGAAAGCAAAAAGTATAAAGATCCCCTCCTTATGATGTTCCCTTTTGAAGTCAGTAGTTGATTTTTATAGATAAAGTGTTGATAATGTACACATTTAGAAGAAAACAAAACATTTAACAGGTCAGTAACTTAATCGGTATATATAAAGTCAGTGAATATCTACAATGAAGAAGTTATCAGTCAAACATGATGACAGCATATGAACGGTATATTAAACCAATATTTAACCTAAAACGGTAGATCCAGTGTTCAAGAAAATTCTTGTAGCATTCCAATCCATTTCATGCCTCACACCTTATGCTGAGTGACAGGAAAAAGAGACATTACTAAAGCGGTCTCAAAATGAGTCTGCTTACGCACACACAGAAATAATAACTAAAATATATGCACATGCATTTCTAATTCTTTGAGCAATCATACCTTTCCTTGTGTCTGCTCATTGAGCTAATGAAAGTGACAGATTGAACAAAGAGAATTGGTTAGTTGAATATGCAGAAGTCTAAAAAAAAAAAAAAAAAAATTAACTTGACTGCAATAGAGTAGAGGTGAAAAAGTAATTTCAGTACCTTAAAACCACATCTTTCAAAATAGGCTTCCTTTTCTTTTTCGGCAAGTTCACTGCGCTTAAAATATTTTTTACCATCCTGCAAGACAAAATTGGAGTTGTGGAATGCATGTTACTAAGCAGCTCACAGCAACTGAGATTAGTGTACCAGGGTTCTCCAAACTCTGGTCCTCCAGATGTTGCTGCACTACAACTCCCATGATGCTTTAAATCGAACAGAAAGCCAGAGAATCATGGGAGTTGTAGTTCATCAACATCTGGAGGGCCAGAGTTTGGAAAACCCTGCTGTAAACAATGCAAACGGTAAACAAAATATACTTATGACTTAACAATATTTAAATTGTATAACCCTAAATATAAAATGGGTTATGATGAAACATGACATCATGAGACTGGGAGCACACATATTATGCTAATATAACAAGGTTATTTACTAAAATTTTGAACTGTGCTGAATTCTGAGATAGTTTAAAATTGTGAGCCACAATCTTAAAAATTCACAATTTCAGCCTAAAAATGTATAAAAGTCACACTAGTAAATATCACTGATCCAAATGGCAGAAAAATTTTACTGGTTCACTCTCTTCAACGTTGTGCACATAAAAAAAAGTAAACACTTCACTTGCATCTTACATTTTTTTTACTTGAAGTCGATGAGTGTGCTGCTGAAGCATTTCCAAAAACTGCTAATAATTTAATTACTGCAGCTGTGTGAAAAACAAAGCATCAAAACACGCCTCCCTACCTTCCTTAGATCATAAACCCACTATGGCTGCACAGCATAATATTAAGGAAGCCCTCCCTCAGCTCTCCATGAATGGGGTACATGTCAATCTATTACACGAGCCTGCTAGAGCCTGCAGAGTGCACCCTGGCTGCCAGCACTCACCCCGAGCAGCTCCTTCTCCTCCACCTGCTTTCTCTTGCGGGCAATTTCCGCTCTCAGAATATCCATGTCTCCAACCGCCGGGGTTACACCTGTAGAAGCCCAGTTATTCCCACACGGACACAGGCAGCTCGCAACCTAGTTTGTTTACAGCGGAAACCAGCAGCACTTCCTCCTCCCAGAATGCTCCGCGCGACTCGCACACGCTGCAAGGTAGGAACTTCCGGTGTCTGATGCTGTTGCTATGGCTACGGGGACGCCAGCCCAGCAGCAAGTCTCTAGTAGTGTCAGGAAGTGTTACTGGCTGCCTGGAAAGCAGGATTGCTCATATAACCCTAGGGCAGGAGTCCTCAAACTCCAGCCCCTCCAGATGCTGAACTACAACTCCCATGATTCTCTGGCTATCTATGTAATTCAAAGAATCATGGGAGTTGTAGTTCAGCAACATCTGGAGGGCCGCAGTTTGAGGACCCCTGCCGTATGGTGTAGACGGTTTGTGAGTTAATACAATACAATATCAACACTACTATGGTTAATAACCGTAGTGGAACGTATATAAATACTTAACTTATAATGCAGCCTCCCAAGATCTTTACCCAAAGAAGACGACCTTTTCATATGTAAACAACCAAAAACACAAAACTCCGGGATACGGCTGAAAATAAATCTAAAAGGAACATAGAAATATACAAATAGTGAAGTACAGTTTACACACTCAATCGTGCGCTGTACATAGATGCACTCACAAGATTATGTAGAATATATCGCTCATAGGTTTGTGAGTTAAAGCTTTCCTGTGGATATAGCATGAGCTCCCTGCCACTGCCTTGCCCCAATTCTCTGTGGGATTAGTGGTAAATTAGGTAAATATTAGCTGAAAGCAGCAAGGTGAAATGTTAGGGTTAGCACTCCCCTAAGAGGGTTTCCTTGACGTGGCAGGTGAGCTTACACTTTAATGGCCATCGGGGTGCTACTGCCATTTGAATGTGCTCGGGATCTGGGATAGTATATGTTACCTTTTTTTGTATTATGTATTTGGGCAGATGAACACTATAGCCAATTCTGAATCCAAGAGTAGTGGGAGTTTTCGCAAAAGGCCTTCATTTTGTGTTTGTATTCCGTATTACGCAGAATAGTGTCATGGGCAGACTGAGCAAATCTGTTACTGACCAAGTGACCAAGGCTATTGGAAATCCGCCCTTTTTTTATTGTCAAAATCATTTCTGAAATCCCATTCAGAGAACTCCCCAACCATTCTGCTGTAATAGTAGGGATGTAGTGGTGGGGCCGTCAGACTTCTGTGCGTAATTCAATAAAATGCCCTCCGTTCACCACTGGGTTGTGTAGTGCTGCCAAGATGTTAAGGCAGCCATCAATTCTCAGCCTGCAGACCATGTGAGGCATGATGCACAAATGTCTCCTGTCTCCCACAAAGCTTGGCCACACACCAGAGAGAGAGAGTGTTGCAGGTGGAAAGAGTGTAACAGGCAAAAGCTGGCAATATCTACAGTTCCAGCTTGGCTATGCTACACAGGGACTGAGCATAATCAAACGTTGTACTGCACTTCTGCCACAGATGGGGATTCGGATGGGGAGTTGCACTGGTGCTTTAAATAGTGATCAGTCATGGGTTGATCCCCATTTGTGGCAAAAACAACTTCCAGAATGTTCAGCAAGACATTCTGGGTGAACATTATGGAAATTGCACTTCTTCAGCAACTGGACATACGTACAGACTCAGGCATACATGCAGTCATAACTGCATAGTTACTACTCAGTTGTGTGAAATTAGGTCCCTGGGGAGTATGCTGTCCAGTTCAGCGGAGTCCCAATAATGCAACCCAGCCCCCGTCACATAGCTGCCAGCTGTGCTGTTTGCTACACAAGGAACAGGGATATAATTCATACCCCTGCCCCTCTCAACAGCCTCTGGCATGCACCAGAGCCTGAGGCTCTGATAGGAGGAGATGCTGCAGGTGGGCCACGCTACATTTAAGTGATTGGCAGCAGGACACCTCACTCCCCTACTGCTGGTCATCTGGACATTGTGCCCCTTGGCCAGTATGTCCTAAGGCGGCTACTTTTGCCGCCTTTTGTAGCACTGGCCCTGATTACCTTAAAGGGACACTCTGGGCACCAATGCTACTTACATGCATTTGTTCGGTTTTGGCAACATTAATATGCTGTATTTTTTGCATTTTAAATCTTTTTAGTTTTTGCATATAATAAATAAATCTTCTACATGTTTGCATAAAACAAATAAATCTTCACAGGGCCCCCCTGTGGTTACACCCGCACATCCATGTATAATGTGTGCATAGGAGTGTAGTCTTTGTATACGGGGCTTTATTATACTAATAATTATTTTTAAAAAATGAAAAAAACCATATATTAATTCCCCCTTCCCTGTTGTGACCTTGCAGGGAGGGGGGCATGTTGATCTCTGGTGGTCCAGTGTGCTGGGAATCTGGTCTGTGCCTCTGCATCAATGTGCGTGATGTTTAATATAGCTATATTGACTGTTTGTGAAATAGGTTTGTATTCACTGGCGTACATACCGCAGTCGCAGGGTTTGCAGCTGCGACCGGGCCTGTCACTCCAGAGAACCCGGCCGCCCTGCAGATCCCTCATCTCATCAATTGCGGCCCCGGCCCGCGCGGTAAACCGCTGGGCCTGCATGTTAAGGTGCCCATCGGGTGGCCCATGCTGTCAGGGCCACCCGATTGAGATGGATTGTCAGGGGGCCCGGTCAGCGCTGGGCACTTTAACAGTGCGACCGGGCCCCCTGTGATGAGATCACAAGCTGGGAGGAAGTGACTGCACGTCACTCCTCAAAACTAACACACAGAGCCCGCGCGGGGGGAAGAACAGATCCCACTCTGACTCCCACCAGCCTGAGCCACCACTGGACCACAGGGAAAGTCATCCTCCTGTACCTAAAAGGTAGGAAACAGGAGGGTGACTTAAATATTATGTATGTGTCTATCTGTCTGTATGTATGTGTGCCTGTCTGTTTGTATGTATGTCTTGTGTGTGTCTGTATCTGTCTGTATGTGTCTTTGTATGTTTGTGTGTCTGTATGTGTTTGTATGTATGTGTGTGTCTGTATGTGTGCCTGTCTGTTTGTATGTGTCTTTGTATGTATGTCTTGTGTGTGTCTGTCTGTCTGTATGTGTCTTTTTATGTATGTTTGTCTGTATGTGTATGTGTCTGTCTGTATGTATGTGTGCCTGTCTGTTTGTATGTGTCTTTGTACGTATGTTTGTCGTGTGTGTGCCTGTCTGTTTTTATGTATGTATGTATGTGTCTTTGTATGTATGTATGTGTGTCTGTCTGTCTGTTTGTATGTATGTGTCGTGTGTGTATGTATGTGTCTGAATGTATCTGTCTGTGTGTGTGTGTCTCTGTATGTATGTGTGTGTGTGTGTGTGTGTGTGTGTCTGTCGGGTGGAGAGTTAGAGGGGGGGAAAGAGGGAGGGGGGGAGGGGGCATGGATCAGTTTTGCACCGGGGCCCCGTGGGTTTTGTGTACACCACAGTTTGTATTGACTGTGAGTGATATTCAGATTTATTTAAAAATTGCGTGTAGGCCCATGTGAATGCAGGTGTATATATTTGCGTGTCGCATGCACAGAGTCACACACGCAGTCACAGGCAAGTATTTTCACACAGTCACACACACCGTTACTGGCAGATAGTCATAGACATCGTTACAGGCAGTATTTCATACACACACAATTCCAGGGAGATAGGGCAGACACGCACGTGTGCACACACTCTCTCTCTCACTCTGGGCTGGAGGAGGAGGAATGGAGGCAGTGCAGTCCCTGGTCTGTAGTAGTTGGAGGATCCCTGCTTCCCTTCAGTGTGCAGCAGTAAGAACAGCGGGTTCAGGCTGCATTTAGCCCCCCCGACCCTCTGGCTGCCCTTGAGGTCTGCCTCCTATTTAGCCCAGCCCCCTCTCTTACTAATTTGGGTTGGCTTTAGAAACTCTGCATTGCAGGTCCCTGTGTGTGTGAACCTTGTTGGCTGCCTAGCGCCCCTGTTGCCATGGCCCCCTTAAGGCCAGCCCTGGGGGGCGACACTATAGTGTTAGGAATAGAGCTTTGTACTCCTAATACTATAGTGTTCCTTTAAGCAGTAAGTATTGCAGTTAGCGTGTTTATCTCCCTTGTTTAAATCAGTGTAGGACCCACCAATATAAGTGGAACTGTGATTGATGCAGTAGTGGGCTTAACACAATATGGCCATATGGTGTAACCCTATCCCCATATGTGTTTGTTGAGATAGGTTAAAGGACACAGTAGGCAAACTCCCATCACCCTTAACCCTGAGCATGTAATTATTGCAGTTAACTCCTCCTCTAACTAGACAGCCACTAGAGGGACCTCTAGGTGGATAGGCGAATTTTGGTTGCATAAACGACGCTGGATGTCCTCACGCCATGAATGATGAGTTCCAGCTTCACTGGAATCCCCATAGGAAGCAGTGAATGATGCTTTCCTATAGTGAAATACTAATGCGAGCGCGGCTGTTGCCATGCATGCGCATTAGGTCTCTCCCATGGCTGACATCGGCAGGGGAGGAGCATGGGCGGAGCTGAGCCTGCGCCGAGAAACATTGGAGCTGGATCCAGGTAAGTGCCAGAAGGGAGGTAAGTAACTGCACCACAGGGGGGCTGCCTTGACATAGGGGAAAGCTATAGGCACTATAGTTTCCCTTTAAGTAGCCTTGTAAGGCTTTAAAACTGTGTTTGTGTACTTTTCACCTTAATCTGTGATGTAAGCATTTAAAGCGAACCTCTTGAACTATTTTGCTTCAATAATGCCTACTTCTTCAAAGAGTAGAATCTAAGGATTATGGCTATAATGATACACAGTATCAGGTAAGTTAAACACTTTATTACCGGAAAAAAAATGGAAAATGCAACCCATTCTATATAGTTAGTGACCAAAGGGTGAGGTAAGTACTGCAATTTTGTTTAGGGTGTTTTGAACAGCCCCACTTTTAGATCAGAGACATTGGGGTTTATTCACTAAATCAGAAACTGAGGAGCACTAACCTGTGCAATGTGATCTGTTCTCCAAATTTCCAATTTAGTGAATAAACCTAAAATTCCTTAATATCTCTTTTATAAAAGCTTTTGCTATTTCTTAAAAGTAAATCAAGATGGCATTAGTAAAACATTAATACTATTAGCTCAAATGAATTGAAATTAACTTTGTATTAATGCATATTTTACTGTTGAATTATTGATATTAGGTTTCTTTCTAGATATAAATAATGGGAGACCTGTATGTATGTTAGTGATGGCACCGCTCTCTACAAGAATTGCCTGTTAATGTCCAGACAGACCAGCTCATGCCCGCTGCTGTCACTAAACCGTGGGGTTCCATGCAATACCACACGGCGCCGGTAGGTGTCAGCTTTCTTCCTCCGTTTGCTATTGCTATCACCTCCCCCGTTTATCATTGACCCTAAAAGAAAGCTCAAAGCAGGGAAGGAAGAAAGCGGAGCACACTAATAGGGCCCTGTGTGTGGGCACCTCGTATGTCTTATCTCCAGGAGACCGCCTGCTGTCACCTGGCTGGCATTATAATCCGGTGTATCGCCATTTTACCGAGCCTGGTGTTTTGGAGAGCCAGCAGAGAAAGTTTGCTGTGTGCCTGTAGTGGGAGCCCATTGACAGTGATACTCTGTATTCCTTCTGCTATCTGCTCATTAAACACACAGACCTTGATCCTCCCTGGGAGGCTGCTGGCTCAGTTCCTCTATTTCTCTTTTATTCCCCCCTCCCCTTCCTCACTGTCTTAATCTCTCAGATCTGTTTTTCCTCCTGCTCCTCTGTGTGTCTCTCCTCCTCCTCCTCCTTCCACCAATAACCCCAATCCCCACCATCTCAGCCATAGACTGCCCATACTGACAGCCATGGAGCTCTCCCAGAGGAAGCGGAGCAGGAAATCCCAGAGCTTTAAACTGGTGAATCAAGGTAAGCCCCAGCCAGACATCCCTCCACCTCCTGCACTGTCAGCAGTCCTGGGCACACAGACTGCCCACCCTCCCCTTGGCACTGTATGCATGGCTGATAGCATGGTGTGCCACCTGTTAGACATGATGTCCGGGGGGCATAGGTGGGCTCAGTGCAATAATACTGCTGCTGCTTGTAATACATTGATATTTCTAAAACATGTTTGATCTTGGTCTTAAGATGTTCTGCAGCAGTTGAAGAGATACTTTTATTTTGAGGGAATGACTGGCTAAGCAGGGTCCCAGATTACAGAAATTGTGTTATTTTGTATTTATTGGCAGGAGATAGCCTGAACTCTGGTCTGGTGGCCTTCAATCTGTATCTCTACACTTGCCAGTCTGGTGACACAGGACTCCTGTGAATGGAGAGTCCTCAGGAGACACAATGACAGCCCGGCTAATTAATTCATAGGGCTGGGGGGCATCACATCATAGACCGATGATGGTTCTAATTTAGGGGTGAATTAAAGAACCCGGGGCTGGGATACACTGGGTGCGAGGGTGGCTAGCCGGTAGTCAGTGACTGATGTTATTGGAAGGTCTTATTTCTAAAGGGCCCTTTGTGTAATGGGAGGCTGCAGTGTAAAAGAGTGAGCAAACCACAGGGCAAAGGCCATGGTTGTGACTGTGACAGATCCAATACATTGTCTAATGGCTAAGGCTTCCCACACTGTATTGACTGGGAATGGGGGTGGGCTGTCTGCAGAGTTCAAGGCAGGTGAAAGTGGTAAACACACGTGTTTTATGGCAGCTCTGAATACATTGTACTTATTATACAGATATTTTTATGTACATATTACAAAGCAAATATTCTGACATGGGGCTCCAGCATCCTATTTCGAATTGCTGTTTTTTGTTTGTAAAACAGACTGATTAGCTTGATTTAATAAAACACCCCTTACTATATAAACTAACTAGTATTTTTATTGATTACCTCAATATTAATTTTACATGTATGACACACCTGTATTTCTTAAAAAAACAAAAAAAAAACCTGATCACCATTGTATGTATGGATGCCCAGTTTGTATCTAGATCATGGGTTATATTGTCGTTGTTATAAGATTACATTTAATTTATTGAGCTGAAAACCAAACCAAGGGGGTTGACCAGTAAAGGATGGATATGAAGTGGCACACTAAGCTGTTGCACTTCAAAGTTTTAAATGTCTGCAAACAATTGTGTAAAATAAATAAATGAACAAGGAGCGTGTCACTGCAGACGACAGAACATTAACTTTTGATTTCTTTCTCCCCACCCTCACCCCTCTCTATGTATTGGGTGTAGGAGGAGTGCCATGTTTTTATCTATTTTTTTTTAACTGGGTCATAGGAATGATAAATCTTACTTTATACACATGAAGTAAAGTAAAAATATGAGATATCTGATTATTTAGTGCTGCTGAGGACATTGCTATGTTACAATTGAGGGGGGAGAGTTTGCAAGAGTTTTTAATTTGATATCTTAAAGAGAATTTAACTAAAATGTCAGGATTCATAGGAAGTTCTCTTACAGTTCAGCTGGTAATAAGTAGTCAAATTGCAATTCAGCTTTTTTTTTTTTTTTCTGTTAGTAGAAAATGCTGATTCAGAATAAACTAATTCCATTTAGTGACAATTGTTTTGTCAATATCAGGGTGATTAGACCTATCCCCACATTTATGGGACCTTTGTAGTTGATGTGAGGTTACTTCACATTTAAAGTCTTTTCTTTAAAAAAAGCTATGATATGTGTTTGTGTTCAAAACATCATGGCCAATTCACGTTTTTCATTCTAAAATCTGTATACAACATAGTTCTATTTACAAAGAAACTACAACAAAAATCATTTAGAACATACCAACCCATTGTACAGTGCTGTGCAATTAGTTTTTATATGTGGCGATGTATAAATAATATGTATAACTTCACTTCCATTTACCAAGGCCATTGTACCACCCCTTCACAGGGTTCTGTTTCGCTTAAAGCAGTTAATTACTAATCCCATGTAGTCTGTAAGAGTGAAAAACCTCACATATTGGCAGCTCATGTGGTATCAACATGTATGTACTATAAATTATCATTATGACTAATAAAATCTTTGCTTGACAAAGGAGTAGCCTATCATAAATTTATAATTAAATGAATACTTAATAATTTAAAAATGAAAAACCAGTGTGGACCAGATCAAATCCCAGCAATGTTGCTTAAGCTCAGCGCACCAACAATTGCTAAACCTGTCACTACCCTTATCAATGAATCCTTGGTGTCAGGATACATACCCAAACTTTGGAAGACTGCAAAAGTTGTACCTATCCATAAAAGTGGTGACAATACTTTGGTATCTAACTACCGCCCAATATCATTTGCTCCCAGTATTGTCAAAAATCTTGGAAAAATGCGTCCACTCGCAACTATGTGAATATTATCAACAATCAAATTATGTGACCCCTGATCAATAAGGCTTTTGTCCAAATCACTCAACTTCGACTGCCCTCTTAAAAGTTTGCAATGACATCCAAATTGTTGTGGAACAAGGAGACTTAACTGGAGCTATATTCCTTGATTTTGCCAAGGCCTTCTTTTGCAAAAACTTAAAAACTCAGGCATTGGTGATCATCCACTAACCTGGTTTCGATCGTGTATTTCAGGCCAATTGCAATATGTGGCCATTTCTGATAGCGCTTCCCTCCCTCTTCCAGTCACGTGTGGTGTTCCCCAAGGCTCCATACTTGCCCCCCTGCTTTTCACATTATTTATAAATGATCTGCCTAACATCTGCAAATCTTCAACTGTACACATGTATGCAGACAACACTGTAATCTATGCTAGTAAACCCAAGCTACAGCAGCTTGAGACTGTGCTCCAAAACCAATTCACAGAGGTAAAAAAGTAGACAGCGGATAACAAACTCTTTCTAAACAGTGACAAAACCGTTACAATGATCTTCGGAACTGTACCTAAATTACGTAAACTACAAAATCAACAACTGTGTATCAGAACAAATTCAAATAACAAACTGACAGCAGTTTTTTTCTTTTAAATATTTAGGTATGTTGCTAGACCCCAATCTATCCTTTGGCCTTCGCATTGAAAAAAATCTCTTTAAAACTTTACCCAAAACTAAGTACCCTGTGCAGAAACAAATCCTGTCTAAGCCCTACAGTAAGGGAAACAAGTAGAATGCTCTCCCCAGCTGTTCCCACCTCCTATAACCTCCGATCCAGTACTAGCACGATATTTAGCATACCGCAATACAAAAATAAAGTGGCTCGATCTTCATTTTCCTACAGAGCACCTCAATTATGGAATAACATCAGGGACACAGTCAAATCTTCATTCAATCAAAAATATTTTAAGAGATCTATGGCACTATACCTCAATACAAAATGCACTTGTCATGATAAATATATTTATTACCTGTTATGTATTGTGTGTATGTGTGTGTGTGTGTGTGTGTGTGTATATATATATATATATATATATATTTGTTTGTATATTGTATTTTTGTAATATTGTATCCTATTGTAACAATGGAATGTTGTGTGGACACAGGACATACTTGAAAACAAGAGAAATCTCAATGTATCCGTCCTGGTAAAATATTTTATAAATAAATTACAAATAATTATGATGCAATTTATATTTAATATGTTTTGATTTAATTTACTTTTTACAGTTCAGGCTTTGGAATGTTGTATCTTACAGTTAGGTGTGGAGTGAAATCTGCAGAGATGCTTAGCGAGATGTGTGCATTAAAATGTGCTCTGTTTTTTTTTTTTGTTTTTTTTTTTACTAATATGTGGATTTATTGAACATATTTTTCTTTTCTGTATTTTTTTTGTTTTTTTTTTTATTATACAAAACATATAAAACTGGAATAAACTATGCTGATTCATAATAAAATCTTTCAAATACTACACTGGCCCTAGAACAAAATTCAAATGGATTAACAGCGTGAGATCCATTGACTAACAACATTCTATTATCACTATGCAGAGTGACCATCTCTCACATTTGACCAACACATGCCTTCCTTCATAGGCAGAGCACATGAGTATCCTAGAGTTAAATGTAACTGCCAAAGCTGTAAGATGTTCCCAGGAATATGAATTATAGCTTTGCAAGAATCAAGTCAATGACCTTAACCATTACCTAATTAACCTCCTTAATACTAATAACTACTAAAATAGATCAACCAGTATATGATACATACACTGTAATTAACCCTTTAAAAGGACAGTAATAATATTCCAACAGTGTTGACGCTCCATCTGCCACAAAAAAGTTAAAGTAACCAGTATATTTCTTTTAGATTACCGTATTACATTTTAATTTTAGATTTACTCAAAATAAACCCAGCATAGGTAGATAGAACATTTCCTTCTCATGCAGTTTTAGTAATGTAACCACTATAGCTCGGTGTAATAGTTAAAGAGTTTCTGTCACCAACCTTGTTTCTTAATCACTTACTTTTTTACGAATAGCTGTAGTTTTCATTAAATACATAGGGAAAATTAAGGACTACTTTTTCTTATGTATAATGGTCAAGTTGACAAGACTTGACAAAGGGCGAAGCTTAACGGTCCCAGGACAACATCATTGTAATTAAGTTGTTATGGTGCCAGGAGGTCCAAGGCACCTGCTTTCCTTTAGTAGTTGCACTGTTCTAGAGCAGTTTAACTCAAAAGTCCAATATCCAGCGCCCGATCACGCAGGGGGCTCCAGGACAAGAGAGAAAAGAGAAAACAAAACTACACACCTTCCCTTTAGAGACTATAAAACACACATTAAATCCTCCAACACATATAAATCAGACATGAGAGATTATTACTTACAGTGACATCTTGGCAATATATACATATATGCAGGGATGTATTAGCAGCGAGGCAAACAAGGCATTTGCCTTGGGCAGCATTTTTCAGGGGGCGGCAAAAAACGCCACTCCCAAATGCCCTGGGCAAATGCCTAGTTAGCCTCGCGGCTAACAGACATGCTGGGCTAGCGGGCAGCGCTGGCTGATGGGCAGGCGGCTGGCGAGGGAGCACTTCCTCTGAGCGGTCTGCTCAGCTCCCTCGCGCGCCGCAGAGTGAGGCTGGGAGCCGGAATATGACGTCATCAACCCGGCTCCCAGCCTCACTCTGCGTCGCACGAGGGAGCTGAGCAGTCAGCTCAGAGGAAGTGCTCCCTCGCCAGCCGCCCGCCCAGCGCCGCCAGCCCAGCCCATCAGTCCGACTGGCAGCCACTGGACCACCAGGGAGAAAGAGGAACCCCCCCCCCCAGCACTCCCAGGTAAGGAGGCTGGGGGAGGGGGTTAAATAAAAAATAAAAAATGTTAATGTGAGTGATTGTGTGTGTGTGTGTGTGTGTGTGTTTGACTGTGTGTTTGTGTGTGTGTTTGTGTCTGACTGTGTCAGTGTGTGTCTGTGTCTGACTGTGTGTTTGTGTCTGACTGTGTGTGTGTGTGTATTTAGAAGGTGGGGCGGGGGTAGGGGGGTGCCTGAGTTTTGTCCTGCCTAGGGCAGCACAAAACCAGGATACACCACTGCATATATGTGCAGACATAAACTAACTGACTGGTGCAGCAGAGTTAAAGGAACAATTCAAGCACCAAAACTGCAACATTAACGGTTGTGGTTATTCTGCCAAGAGTGCCATGATAACCACCCAGAGTAAGTAGTAAAATAGTGTAAGAATGGTTTAACAACTTACCCATCTACAGCTGTATGACATCCACTGCCTCCCCTGCAGCTGTTGAGCACAGCTCAGAGTTTGGCGGCATAGAGCTATCAATTAGGTGCAGTCCATGTGTAGCTGTCTCCAAAGCTCCATGCTATCAGAGAGTTGATGCAGGCTCCATCCCTCTGGCATTATTCAGCATACTAGACTACCAGGCATTTGCATGTTGGAATCTGTAAAGTAGCAACAAGGAGGGGATAATTATTTTTTTTTTAAATGGTTATTAAATTAACTAAATTAATACATAAAGCCCCCATGCAAACACTACATCCCTGCCAGTGACAGTGCATTCCACTGCTAATGCCATAAGAGGCAGGTTCCACCCATCAAGAGAGCATGACAGCTTTGCGTTCAGGCTACCCAGGATGACGGGCGCCCATGCTAACCAGTCCTATTCAGGGTACCTAATGCATGAAGTGATTTTGAAGTGCTCTCACATTCGCTGAATACAGAATGAACCTTGCGCGTGATCTCTTCATGTTGTGCTTCCTTTGCATTTGGTCTGTGGTGTTCCCAAAATTGGGACAGGTTCCCAAATTTAGGATTGTCCCTTCTACTACATGAATAAATGTATATAGACTGGCTCCCACCATGCCACAGGCAATGGAACAAAGAACGGATAAATATAGTGTGAGCTGTTTGTTGTTACTGGTCGAGGAATTGTCACTGGTTAACATGTATATTAAATGACACAGTCACTTGGGACCACTGAGTAGCAGGACCTGACCTTCTTGAAATAATCTGAATATATCTTCATGACAATCTTTAGTGTAGCCCTCAAACAGAAATCTCAAACTCTTTTTCTAGTTTTTGAGTTCAAATAATCTTATACTTGAGGAAGTAACACCTGTATTGCAAAAGTCAAGGAAAGGCTATGATAATGATGAAAGGTAAAAGCTGGAAGTACTGATCGTCAGAATGGGGAACTTCAGACACTCTGCATCTTTATATGTCTTCCCTGTAATTGTTTTGGAGAGAGTACAAGTTTAATTTTGAAATGACATAGCAAGGAAGTAACACCCAGGCCATCAGCAAGTCTACTGCTTGGTCATTATGGGCTGAAATAGTTTGCTTCGCCTGTGCCTCTAGATAAAACCAGATATTTCCTTCTGTAATGTGAAGATATTTCATAATTACGGTAGTAACCTGAACATGCAGGGTGCCAAAGAAGGGAAACCTATTTTTTTTTTTTCTTCGATAGAATATAGATTCACCCACTTATTCTACCTCTTCAATAAAAAGAATAGATTTTAAAGCAGTAATCATATATTTGTTTATTGTTCAAATAAGCAGACCATACATGTGCATGTAAAAACCTGCATGCTGGGGGCCTTGTGGATTTTTATTTTTTTTAATTGTTTTATTTTAGTTTTGTTTTCATTATTTTCTAACTGTGAAGAGCTAGGCAACATACCTCCCCTCTACTCCTAAAAGACAATTTTGTTTTATTTTTGATTAACAAGCAGTTGATTAATTAGAACTTTGTGTTCTAAGCTAGCTAAGTAACTTCTTTGTCAATTAAAGCAATCTCATGGCGTAGGTCTGTGCCAGGATTCCATAAAGAACCGGTTGGATAGCATAGAACAGGGTAGGGCAACTTTGACCCTCAAGCTTGAAAACAGGCCTCCTGACTCTATGCAATTTTTGATAGCCAGTGATGATGGAAGTTGCTGTACAACTGTGATTCAGAATAAACAATATAACAACAACGTGTAAAAGTGCAAGAGAATGGCAGAATGTAACCGTTATCCTGAGTCTTGCAGCATAAATAGCACAACGTAAAGGAGAAGGATATTTAATAGTATGTTTAACAAATCTATGTGAGATTTAAAAATTAGAATGTGGAAATCAACCTTCATCTTGGCCTCCTGTCAATCATTGTTCTAAGCTTTGCCTTGCTGTCATTGAAAACAGTGGAGGAGATTTCTGAAAGTGGCCTTTTGTTTGTTTTTTTTTGGTTTTTAATGGTGCAAGCAAAAATGTAAAAGAGGAGAGGTACCCAGTGGAATGTGCCTGCAGGTTCCATGGTGATTGCCCAAGAGGCAGATCCAGAACCTAATCTCAGAAGGGGCACTGGTTATTATTATTTAAAGGAATACTATCTGTAGTGGTTATGGTGCCTGGCCAGGAGTGCACTGGGCTATCTTAGATGAACATACAACCTAACAAGTCAAACACTTCTGTGCAGGTCTGGGTCAAGTGCTTAGAGCATTAGCTGAGAATGCACTAAGCCAATGAGCTGAGCTCTGTATTGCTGGACTTGAGACATGCACACAGACACAAGCACACTACAAGGAGATCGAAAGCCAGCAACAGCCCTGATGCGCTCTCCCTGTGTAATATTTTTATGAGATCTAGGAAACATCTGGTGTTCTCCTCTGCCCCTGGACAAATCCTGCCTGTTCTTTTGAGACCAATGTGGGAAGTAGAGGTTTTAGTCTGTTTGCGATCACTTTGGCGAACATTTTTGTATCAACATTTAGTGGCGATTATGAGGTGAAAGTTCTCGCATTTATTAGGAGGCTTGCCTGGTTTAGGAATGGTGGTTATGTGGACCTCTCTCATTTTGGGGGATATCTTAACAGATTGCATGATTGAGTTGTATAGTGCCATTAGGTAGTTCCCTAATTGGTCTGCATAGGTAATCTAAAATAAATTTGAGAAGTCGTCTGGGCCAGGTGCTTTATTTTTGGGCATTGCCCTTATGGTTCTGCATACATCCTCTAACGTAAAGGGAGCCTCCAGTTCCTCCCCCTACTCCTGTGGCAGCCTGGGGAGAGTAATAGGGGTGAGGAAATATTCCAATGTTTAGTTTTTTAAAAACACCTTTTAGAACTGAACACATTTGATAAATCTCTCCCAATGTTTCTAAACTAAAACATAGTTTTTCAGGATGTACATACTATACACAGAAAAACAAGAAGCTGTTAGTACTGACTGAGCTTGAAGGTTTACTGCAACATTTGTTTAAACAATATTTGTTCTGGCGAGTATAATCTTTTCCTTCAGGCTCTTTGCTGAGAAAATTCAGTCTTTCCATTACAGTCTAGGGATAACTCCACTGGCTACTAGAAGTGCTTCCTGGGGCCAGTGGTGTATCCTGGTTTTGAGCTGCCCTAGGCAGGACAAAACTCGGGTGTTCCCCAGACCCCCCTGCTCGCCACCCCCACCCAACCCTCCCCCCTGCCCCGCATTCTAAATACACACACACTTACATTCACTGACACACACACACATTCACTGACACACACACATTCACTGACACACACACACTCACTAACAGACACACACTCACTAACAGACACACACACACACACACTCACTAACAGACACACACACACTCACTAACACACACACACTCACTAACACACACATACACTCACTAACAGACACATACACTCACTAACAGACACACTCACTCACAGACACACACACACACACTAACAGAGACACATTCACACTAACAGACACACTCACTCACACTAACAGAGACACATTCACTCACACTAACAGACACACTCGCTCACACTAACAGACGCTCTCACTAACAGACGCTCTCACTAACAGACGCTCTCACTAACAGACGCTCTCACTAACAGACGCTCTCACTAACAGACGCTCTCACTAACAGACGCTCTCACTAACAGACGCTCTCACTAACAGACGCTCACACTAACAGACGCTCACACTAACAGACGCTCACACTAACAGACACACTCACTAACAGAGACTCACTTACACTAACAGAGACACACAGTCACTCACACTAACAGACACACACTAACAGACACACACTAACAGACACACACTAACAGACACACTCACTCACACTAACAGACACATTCACACTAACAGACGCTCACACTAACAGACGCTCACACTAACAGACGCTCACACTAACAGACGCTCACACTAACAGACGCTCACACTAACAGACGCTCACACAGACACACACACACTAACAGGCACACGCTAGCAGACACGCACACGCTAGCAGACACGCACACGCTAGCAGACACGCACACGCTAGCAGACACGCAGGCTAGCAGACACACTCACTCACTTACACTCACTCACTCTAACAGACACACTCACTCACTTACACTCACTCACTAACAGACACACACACACTAACAGACACACACACACTAACAGACACACACAGTCAGACACACACTAACAGACACACACAGTCATAAACACACACACTCACATTAACACACTCACTTTTTAATTTTTTTTATTTATTTAACCCCCCCAGCCTACTTACCTTTGGGAATGTGGGGGGGAAGGGGGTGATGGAGCACTTTCCCCTGAGCTCTCTGCTCAGCTCCCTCGCGCGCCGCAGAATGACGTCATATTCTGGCTCCCAGCCTCACTCTGTGGGTGGCGTGCGAGGGAGCTGAGAGCTCAGGGGAAAGTGCTCCAAGACATTTGCCCTGGGCATTTGGGGTGGCTTTTTTTTTGCCGCCCCCCTGGAAAATGTTGCCCAAGGCAAATGCCTTGTTTGCCTCATGGCTAAAACGTCCCTGCCTGGGGCAGTGCTGCACAAGGTGCAGCACTGACATTCAGTGTCTCCACCCACTGCATGGATACACTAAACGTTCCTCATAGAGATGCATTGATTCAATTTATCTATATGAGGAGATGCTAAATGGTCAGGGCTGTGTTTGACTTGTGCTGGCTCTGCCCCTGATCTGCATTATTGACAGTCTCAGACAATCCTATGGGAAAGCATTGTGATTGGCTCACAGAATCACTTCTGATAATGTCAGCCAAGCAGGCAGGTCAGAGGCAGAGCCAGCAGCAGACTTAAATACAAGTAAGATTTTACTATATTTAGGGAGGCAAGAGTGATCAGGGGGGCTAGATGGTGTTTTTAACACTGTAGGGTCAATAATACATGTTTGTGTCCCTTTAATCTTCCATTCCCATGGCAGTCATTGCCCATTTGTTTACTTGGTACATCCCAGGAAGGTAAGAGTAATGGTTTTGACAAACTCTTCATATCTTAAATAAACATATAGATAGAGCATTTTTTATGTAGTGTAACTTTTCCCTTGATTCAAAACATAATTACTATTACTACATGCCAACCTTAGAGCAAGAAAATAAGGCACATTTCACCCTCCGCTAGGTTTAGATTTAAAGGGTCACTCTAAGGACAATATCTACTACAGCTTACTGTACTGGTTTTGATGCAGAGTGCCTGGGTGCCACCACAAGTTTTTTGTTTTGTTTTTATCAAATTGTTTGGAGCAGTTTAACATAAAACAAACCAAGGCTCTTCTCCTCACTCAGAGATTATACCTGTTATAATTACTTAATTATAAATACCATCAATGATATCCATGCTGGGGCCATCAGCCCATCATGGTCCTCCAGTATGGACATTGTTGATGTTGTGAATGCCCCTTTAGTCTGGGCATTGTGCTGGTGAAATCACCACTGACTGTATAGCTTTACAAAAATATACTTGAAAAAAGCAAAGTTTTTCATGAAAGACCATCCCCCATCTCTAATCACATTATACTTCATCATTAGCAATATCAATCATATCCACACTGCCATCTAAGGTGGACATTGCGATTGATATTGTGGAATTTTAGTTTCTGCTTTATCAGTGTGGTTGGAGAGGGTGTGGACTACAGAGAGCCCCATTTTTTGTGTCCTCTATTCCAAAATTACTTGACAAAACCCTGTGGTAGTGTACCCATACTCTTTGCACCTAAACTTCTACACTGAGCTCTACTGATTATGGTGTAAGATTAACCTTGAGGTGACCACAGGATTTTATTTATATATTTTGGTTCATTTAAGTTCATAAAGACAAAAAATAAGTTCTGCTTCAATTTGCTACTATCAAAAGGCACTCAGGTTTTGATTAACAATTGATTATTTTACAGATTATTTTTTTAAATAAAGTAATTCTATTTCAGCTCGAGGGGTACAGAATGCAAGAAGGGAGAGGGGTACAGGCAAATGACTGGGAATGCAACATCCAAACAGCATATTTTACAATATTCTTTTGCAACTTGTACAAGAAAATGAACAGTCCACGATTTCCATTATAGCATTATTCATCAGTATACAATCGTTTATAGTCTTGAAAGAGCGTACATAAGTGTATATGTTAGTTTCTCTGTCTGGGGAATAAGAGAAGTGTGCCTGGTGTGTTTTTAGCCAGGTTTCCCAGATGGCCATCCTTTTAAATAAATGATTATGAATCATAGAGCATGTAGAAGTTCAAAAAAACATATTTGAGCACATTTCTTCTCTTTACTTATAGATGAGAACTGCTATACAATGTTTATGCCAAATAGTTATTATATGTAACCACTGTATTCCTAGGTCCTTAAAGATATGTATCCAATTCTCATACAAATTGGAGGTGAAAATGTACTCTGTATCTCATGTTTAAATTAATTTTAAATAAAACGCAATTTATGTTGCTACATGGAAGTGGACAGATCAGCATCACTGGCTCTCAATAAATCGTTTTATCTACTGCTTTTGGCTCTCATCTTTTGCCCTTTCTCACTTCGTCAATTGAGAGGGGCTCCGTTCTCCTCAATCTTTACTCTTTGTGGGCTTCTGAAAGACTTTGGAGATCATGACCTTTCTTTTGAGCTATAATATCCCCTTGTTTCTTGTCTTTATAATTTTAGAAATAGAAACTTCTAGTACGTTTTAATCCCTTAAGGACCAAACTTCTGGAATAAAAGGGAATCATGACATGTCACACGTCATGTGTCCTTAAGGGGTTAAACCAGTGATACGCTTTATGGACCTTTTTGTACCATGGTTGACTTTAAGGTTTTTGCTATTCTCTTACTTTTTATTTCTTTCAGTTACTAAATAAAGAGCGTTTACAAAAAATGTCAATGGGTCATGGACATCTCCTATTTTATAATTGCCCAGCCATTGTGTCAATGTTAAATAAACCCTGGTAAAACCTTTGCAGCATGTGAATTTTAGAAAGTGGTCATCATTAGCGTTACATCAAATCATCGTATAGATGTCCTAATATAACTGAATGCATCTTATAGGTCTGCATTTGCTGCTACACAATAAAAGAGGAGGCTATACTGATCAAACATCTTTAAACTTTTCTATAACACAGTGAATAAACAGACAATCTTTGTTAGATGTTTAGCTAGGGAGGGACGTTTATGTTCATACTTTGTCCAGATAAACATACACTTAGTAAGTGTGAATGAAATACACTTGTGAATATGCTATTACAAAATACTGTGACCCAAAAATCAAACCTGCTTCAAGTTGGGTTTTTCCCCCCCTAATATACCACAGCAAAAACAAGCATGCAGGGTCACACAAAGCAAAGTGGTTAACAACCAAGAGGTGAAAATGGAGCGCTCAGTGTAACAGTCACCATTAATTGTTAGATATGTAAACTCAGCAAACAGAAAAGAATATATAGTACAAAAATGATTACACATAAAAATAAGGCAACACACTTTTTCCCCCCCTCCTTTAATGTATGAGGTTTTTATAGATTTTTTTCACGGGAAGAACACACTTGCATACACAGAGAAACATGGCTGTTCAATAGAGAACAACAAAGCACAACCCGGAATGTGTTACATATTGACATACGTCGAAAAACAAGCTGATATTTGAGAAGCTTTGAGCGTACTTGTACAGCTGTGTGCCAAATTGCCATGATTACAATATTGTTCAATCAAACACAAACGTCTCTAATACTGTTAGAAGAACAAGAGGGGATGACTGAAAGGTGAGGAACAGAACGAAGGACGAGCTGCGGGGCTCTTGGCTTGTGTTTTAACTTGGACATGTAGTGACTGTCCCATGGGTGCCAGATGTGTAGACATTTCTCTGAGAAATTAGCTAGTCTGTGTGCCATTTTTCAATAATCCTTATTTGAGTGGAGAAAAGTGGTGGTTCAAGTAAAGTTCCAGCTTTTACCACTGTACCTCTTTAAGACACGATACCCACATCGACGAGAGGGCTCGTCAAAACCCTTTAATGCTCCACATCCATCTTGGCTGCACAGATCAACATTGCTAGACACTAACAATTAACCAGGGAACCACCACTTTCTCTACTTCATAAGTGCTGTCTTTTGCACTGGACTGTCAGCATAGAGAAAGCATACATAAGAGAATAATAATACTACAATAAGAATAAAACAGAGTTTTTGTGTTTTCCTGTTCATTTGCAA
Source organism: Pelobates cultripes (assembly GCA_933207985.1). Taxonomy (NCBI): domain Eukaryota; kingdom Metazoa; phylum Chordata; class Amphibia; order Anura; family Pelobatidae; genus Pelobates; species Pelobates cultripes. Next base: position 162,391,585 of record OW240914.1, on the reverse strand, counting down.
TGCATGATAAATCTTTAAATTACATTTTAAACAAAAAACGACCATTGTAAAATAAATAAAAACAAAATGCCCTTAATTATAGGTGATTTTCAGTGTTTTATTCAGTTGTATCCCAAGTTGTTGTTTTTTTTTTTTTTTAGTCATTTTTAGTATTTCATTCAGTTGTGTACATTTCAGAGAAGTGATCGTTTCCATGTTGCTTAGTTTCTGCACATCCCTCATGATATTTCCCCACATAGGTCACATAGACCTACCTTGTCCTATACAGCATTTTGGCTCCTCCTTCCCTTACACTTTGACTTGGTTCACAGGAATGAACTAATTTTAAAAATGTAAGTATTGTACAACTAATTTGATGATCCTCCATTGCAAGCTGTGTCATTCAATTTCTTCATAGTCTTCATTGTCAAAAGTGTAGTACTTGCATATTCCTATTGTATTATTAATTTCACTTGACAAAACCAAAATAATTAAAATGATTTAGTGACATCACAATCCATTTCTGTCCAGACACAGCCATGGCATACAATGTAAAAGAGGAGGAAAGAAACTGTTTCAGTGAAGGCAAATCAGGGAATTTGTATGTGTGTGCATATGCTTAGGTAACATAACGTCTCTAGGCCAAGGGTAGGCAACCTTTGGCACCCCAGATGTTGTGGACTACAACTCCCTTGATTCTTCGCCCAGCATTATGGCTGTAAGATCATTATGGGAGATGTAGTCCAAAACATCTGGAGGGCCAAAGGTTATCTACCACTGGTCTAGGCTAAAATCCTAAATTTTCAACTTTGTACTTGTCACATGATACTCATTGAACCAATGGCACATCCTCATCCTGTCTATGCACCATCTCAATTTTACAGTCTGAATGTTTGGAGTACGTATGACCGATAGTGTTTTGAACTCCCATTTTGCCTTTCCGTTGTCTAAAATAGTATATGCATATTATTATATTATTATTATTTATCCACTTTGCTTGTCTTACTTCCTGTTGTGCAAGCTGGTTTCGTTACTTTGCAATATCTTTGTTTTGTAATGTCTACCTAGTTAGCCCAGCCTCACTTTAGCTTAGCTTTTCTGGTTACCAAGCTCCAGTTTTGTTCTCTTTGTCCAATTTAGTCCATTCTTGTCCAGCTTATCCTGTCCTCCTGATTCTGTGTGAAATGTTGTCATCTATTGTGGCCAATAGATGGTAGTGGCTCCAATGGCTCATTGTTTGTTTGGAAACAGGTTGAAATTTAACTAGTGAACTCAGGATAAGAGGAGACCGAACATTATGAGGTAAACTTATATAGTGGCTCAACAATTTTCACACATAGCCAACATTGTGTTACTGTGTTTCAGTCCTTGTTCATATATATGTATGTTGTGAATTATCTGTCATTGGCATGTCTGCATTCTTTCCCTCTGCTTTTATATTGTTGGTGTGCAGAGAGATTAACACTGAATTAATAAAGTCAGTGATTTTGAGAATCTGATTTGCTTCCAAATGATATATGGCTTTTCATTTTATTTTAACATTATAGTTTCTTAACATTGGCATTCTCAGCACTTCTATACATATTTATCAGATTTATAAAGTATGCAATGACATTAACAGAGTGCTGGTAATACGGTAAATCGAATAGATTTCTATGCTTTCTGGTAAGAGTTTCTTTTGGAAAGAATCAGATTGACACAGAAGGCCTAAGGGCTATCAAAATAACCATTTTCTTTAAAGTATACAGTTTCTGTATGTGGTTATGGTGCCAAAGTATATATTGTTTTTGTTTCTATAATTCTGCAGTGGATTAATAAAAGCCATAGGATTCCTCAGCACCTACGGCTATTACAGCAAATGTGGAAATTAAGAATTTCTCTTTGGTATTACCTGTCCAAATTGACAATATGAGCATGATTTCTATGCAATGGTAGGCCGTGACTTTTGGCCATGCTGAATCACTGCTGCGCTTTCTGTGGCACTGAATTGCTATTGCCTGAAATGGTTCCCAATGACTCTGTGTGCAGGTGACTTTTTTTCCCCAAAACAAGGACAGAAGGTGCCTGTAGCAAGTGTGTTAAAAGATAAGCTTAGAGTCATGTCTACAAATGCTCACAGTTTAGGGAATAAGATCCATGAACTTGTGGCAATAATGGCAACTGATAATGTAGATTTAGTGGCTGTTACTGAGACATGGTATAATGAGAAAAATGAGTGGGACATAGCAATACCAGGGTACTCTTTATATAGAAAAGACAGGGAAGGAAAGAAATGGGTGAGGGGTGGCCCTGAATGTGAAGGATAGCATAAAATCTAGCCTAATAAAAGTTAGTGAGGCGAACATAGAGTCCGTTTGGGTTACGTTAGAATTTGGTAATCACACAGTAACTCATGTAGGTGTGATTTATAGGCCCCCAGGACAAATAGAATAGTTAGATAATCTACTAGTTGAGGAAATAGCTAAAATGACAATGAATGGGGAAGTTATCATCACGGGTGACTTTAATCTTCCTGATGTGAACTGGAAAACCAAAATAGCTGCTTGTGCCAGGAGCACACATATTCTAAACTCCCTACTGGGATTGTCTCTAAAACAAGTTATTGAGGAGCCAACTTGTAAGGAGGCTATACTAGATTTATTGTCAGCAAATGGAGATTTGGTATCAGATATTACTGTAGGTGAAAGTTTAGGATCCAGTGAGTCACACCACACAAAAACAAACGTTTTAGACTTTAGAAAAACAGACTTTTCTAAAATTAGAATATATGTAAAGGAGTCATTATCAGACTGGAGCAATTTAAATGGAGTCCAAGAGAAATGGGATTATTTAAAAGTTGCACTACTGAAGGCAACAGAAAATTGCATTAGGCTTATCAGTAAAAGCCAAAAATTCAAGAAACCACTGTGGTACTCTGCAGATGTGGCCAAAATAGTAAAAACCAAAAAGTTAGCATTTAGTAATTATAAAAAACCTAGAAGATAGACAGATCTATAAGATTAAGACAGGTACTTTATTAGGAACCACAACAGCAACATTTCGACCCCAAATGTCTTTGTCAAACCCAAGGGCAGAGTACAGAATATTTGATAAGAGTCCTCACCTCAACATCTGAGTAAAAGGATTTAGGGGTGATTATTTCGGAGGACTTAAAGGAGGGCAGACACTGTCATAGAGCTGCAGGGAATGCTAGCAGAATGCTTGATTGTATAGGGAGAGGTATTAGCAGTAGAAAGAGGGTGCTCATTCCATTGTACAGAACACTGGTGAGACCTCACTTGGAGTATTGTACGCAGTACTGGAGACCGTATCTCCAGAAGGATATTGATACTTAAGAGAGAGTTCAGAGAAGGGCTACTAAACTGGTTCACGGATTGCAGGGTAAAACTTACAAGGAAAGGTTAAAGGAACTTAACATGTGTAGCTTGGAGGAAAGACGAGACGGGGGGATATGATAGACACTTTTAGATACATAAAGGGAATCAACACAGTAAAGGAGGAGATCATATTTTAAAAGAAGAAAAACTACCACAACAAGAGGACATAGTCTTAAATTAGAGGGGCAAAGGTTTAAAGATAATATCAGGAAGTATTACTTTACTGAGAGGGTAGTAGATGCATGGAATAGCCTTCCAGTTGAAGTGGTAGAGGTTAACACAGTAAAGGAGTTTAAGCATGCGTGGGATAAGCATAATGCTATCCTAACTATAAGATAAGGCTAGGGACTAATGAAAGTATTTAGAAAATTGGGCAGACTAGATGGGCCGAATGGTTCTTATCTGCCGTCACATTCTATGTTTCTAGTTTATATGTTTGGGCTGATGAATAACATAGCCATTGATGCCCCCCATGAGTACTAGCAGTTTGAGCCCAGTACTTATTTCTGTTTAACTGCTTTTATATTTGACAACAATTAAATGACGTACAAATATTACCAGAGACAAGGTGAAGAAGTCCTTGCACAAACATGCTTGCAGTCTGTGAATGGGGCTACTGGTGTAAAGGCAAGGGGGCAGTACAGCCATCAGAGTGGTGAGTGTACAGGCTGTCTGTTGGAGCACCCTGAGAATGGCAGACATCACATATTGCTATATTTAGTAAGATTTGCACTATTTCCTTCTAAACTTGCTTACAATGATATCTTGTTTTGCAGATTATCACCATGAAATATTTAAAGCAACTGGCTACATTAACGAGGTCAATGGAGAGTCTAGAGACTCTGAGCAGTACTCAGGTAAAGCCTACTGTACATTGTCTACTTTGTAACATGTCCTAAATATGGCCCATTCTTTGCCCTCTTTGTATCTGCGCAAAACCTTGTCACAGATTCTTTTCTACCTTTGATAAGTATAGCAGGACTTTTTAAATAGTGACAAGTAACACAAGGAATTTTTTCAAGAGCCATCTATATATTTTTGAACGCTTATTTTCCATCGGTTTATTCACATTCAAAGCATTATTCTTTATGTAAATGTAATGTTCTTCAGTGCCACTGTCTTTGTGCATAACTAGTTATTCAACACAACAGGCCATTTAATAACAGTTTTCTTGTTTGCTTCCTTGAGGACACAAACAAATTTTGCCTTCTGTTTATTTTCAGTAGTTACAGGGAACAAAATACAAGGAGTAAAATAAAATCTTTGTATTATAAGCTTAATAGCCATCATAGAAAAACAAAATTGCCACAGTAAAGTATATATTTAGATAAAGTAGACATCATAGGCTATTTACGTTATTGCATTTTGACACTTTTTACGTACTAGTCTAGTAAAATTGTGTTTTCTATAACTTCTTTAAATCTATATAAAATCAGATTTTTTTTATTTTTATATGTATTTTGTAAACCTGATGTGTGATACCCCTGAACTAAACCCCATATTGTGTTCATGAACATCTTCCGAATGTTACCATACCCCCAATGTATTCCTTTTCCACTGTGCTGTGAAGCCGCTGTGCCATATAAGAGGCCTGATCATTTCAGTTTTTACAGTTAGAATTTTAATAGATTGGTTTGATCATGGGACTGTGTCTTATTTTGGGGCATTATAGAAGTTTGACTGTTCACTTTACCCCACAAATTACCCTACTTGTGAAAATAGACACTCCATTGTATCTCATATAGTGTATATTCTGCCTTAACCCTTTACGGCGTTCCATGCCGTCCCCATTATAATGGGCTTTAAAGCCAATGGGGTGGCATGAAACGCCTCAACGGCTTTCAGCCACTGGAGGTCGGCGGAACTTGCCTCCACCGCTCCCCTTCTGCCGAATCAAGCCCCCGGGGGCCATGTTATCGCTCTCTCAGATGGCTGCACATTTTTAATATGGATGTCTTTGATAACCAAAGAAACTGGCAAAACCAAGTCATTCATAAGTTTTGTGTAGAATCTGAAGTTATGAATACGCGGGGTCTAGATTTTACCTGTAATAAGTTAGAGAAATTATTAATAAAAGAAACTAAGATAAAGTGGGAGATATTTACAATGTAGAAATACCTAGAAGAAAATTATAACCCCTAGGGGATTGAGATTTTTTTAAGACACCCACTTTTGATAAGGATGACTCTGAATTCATGGACATCTGGAATTCGACCCCTCACCATCTATGGAGATGAGCAGCAGTCCCCCTGCTGCTGTAAAAGTAAAAAAATGTTTTTATTAAAGCCACTAAATAGAAATAAATATATATATATATATATATATATATATATATATATATATATGAAAACAAGGGGCTGACTGCACTCACCTGAACATGCTTAAATAGGGTGCTGCTAGGGGGCCAATAAGTACAGTAAAAATGAAAATCCAGCACACTCTCTTATCTACTAAACAGCTACTTTGTTGCTGACAGATTTTGCTAGTTTTATTAAAAACACCTAATCTAGGCAAAAAATAATGGGCGTTTAGTTACATTATGTGATCATACATTGCATAAGCCTGCCACAACGTCAATGTACCCCATCTTTGGCAGGTCCTACTCTCACAACCAACTGTCTACTAAATGAGCTTCTCACTTGGGGAAATCCGTCCATCTCGAGTTCTCT